>NDGN011133312.1:0-10096 GCA_002564285.1 Tympanoctomys barrerae | reverse complement strand
GTGCCTGGTTGTGTTTATTTTGTCCTATAGCAAAGCAAGGCATTTTTTTGGTGTAAACTTAACAAAGCTGTCCTCTTAGGGTTGGCTTTCAATTTGTGGCTCGCTCTACTCTCCCTTCTGCCCTCTGCGCTACAAGAAGCCAGGAGACGGCAACTCCAAAGTTGACTTTTTGGGTAGCCATGAGTCAGGTTAGGATGGGTGGTAGAAGGTCTGATGGGTCCTGGGATGGAGAAATGCCCTCTTTTTATGACTACCCACTCCAGTGTGAAAGGGTTAAATGGGCATCAGCCCCCACGAGGGCTTCCTGTCTTGAGAGTAGACCTGGGCAGAGGCTGAGTGCCCATAACAGAGGGGCACAGGGCCTTCCCTTGATGCCACACCACCTTTGGGCAGTTCTCCCAGTTCTTGTCCACATCCTCACCCCGGGGCCCCTCTGCTGCTTTCTCCCTTATTCAAGCCCTGAGGTAGGCATCTCCTACGTCTCCTACCTGGTCTGCTCTGGTCAGCAGCTGTGGGATGTTATCAGTGTTGGAACAGGGCTGTCCCTGTGGAAGCTGAGCTGGTGATAGTTGTGGTTGTTTGAATTGAAACCTATAATAAAACATTCTTCCCCCACAAATAAAATTTATATAGTTTTTATTTTTAATTTTTTTTATTAGTATATGTTTGAAATCCCAGTGGTAACACTGGGGCCGAGAGTTTGATGCATACACACTGTGTGCCCAAGACTCTCCTGGCGCTCCCCTCTCTAACTGCTTCTCTCCCATTTGTGTTCACTTTCCAACCTGTCGGCCCTGGAGTGAGTCACTTTGCTAGACTGCCAGGCCCCGTCGCCTGCCGCCCTTCCTTGTGGCCTGGATGACTCCTGGCGGGAGTTGCTGGCACAGAGTCCAGAAAACAAACCACGCCCTGGGTATGAGGAGATGTGTGGCATTTCTGTACCCTGGAAGGGAGCCCCGGGGGTTACATGGTGGGTTTGGGGTCTGTCGGCCCTGTGTGTGGGGGTATTTTCGATCCCATGTCGCCACTAGTGTCCTGGCCTCACTTAGGGTGGAGCAGCGCTTCCCTTGGTGGCTGGAGAGGGAGGTGGCCCTGACTCACCAGGCAAAGGCCAGCACGGCGGCTGGTGCCAGCCCTCTGCCCTGTGTGCACACATCATATTGGATCTTGTAGATATTTGGTCTCATTTATGCAGAACATTCTGGATTTGTGAGTTAGACTTGGGTTCAGTTTATTATTTTGTACTTTGGATTCTTTCTTTAAGGAGATCATAGATAAAATTTGCTACCGCCCATTTCTCCTCCTGCCAAAAAAGAGGTGGTGGAGTTTTCCTGCAGTTACTAGGCCTGAGACGGGCAGATTCCTCAAGGTGTATGGGTTTAAAGAGACCTCAGTACCCAGAACCTCTTCCCCATGCTCATCTTTAGCTGTGCTAATCTTGCTTGTACTAATCCTGTTGCTTCATATGCTGTAATTTTGTGATTAGGGATATTTAAGAGTTGTGGGGCTGTGTGGGACCTGGCACATCACAGAAGGCCACATCCTGGTCACTGCGGTTCATGGCAATTTTATAGCATCAGCACAGTTTACTGGGTGTCCTAATCTCCACTTGGGATTGGGATTGGGATGCGATGGTTTTGGTCTTGCTGCAGCCGTGCTCCCTTTTGTGAGCCAGAGCGTGCACCAGCCCGTGTCAAAGAAGTCTCAGGCTAGTTCCCATTCGTTGGACGGTTCTCAGCTGGGTTGCTTCCCAGGAGCCATGTGGACATGGCCGTCACAGCTGGGTGGGGGGTGTTGTGTCATGTAGCGGAGAAGAGCCCAGGAGTGCCTCTGGGACAGTCCCCACTGCACTCACGCACAGCAGCCCCAAAGCTGAGCAACTCTGCTTTTAATATGTTTTCTGAGCAACTAAACGGCAGAGTAAGATACAGGAAAGGGTATTTTTAACTGAATGACAACCCAGGTGGACAGTGTGTGCTTTCATTTGTCTTTTTATTTTGCATGTTGTCAATTTATGAGCTTAAAAATCTTAATGGTTTGCTGTTCTTCAAAGAAACAGGAACAGTTAGAAACTGCAGAAACCTAATGATAGGGGAGCTGTGAATTTCTCATGCAGTAACAGTCTAGTTTGCAGCACGGCCTGCTTGTGGTGGTGGAGCAGTCGGTTTTGATCCTGTTTGGTTGGTAAAAGAGACAATGTGAAGCCAGTATATTTGCAGTTTTCAAGCCCCTACTACCTAATTTTTTAAGCAAGCAGACCTCAACCAAAATCACCTTCTCTCAGAGTATTGTGTGATTTTTAAAACTCTCCTTTTAGATTACCTTCTAGGTTTCACATTTTGCTTTCTAAGTCCTGTTCTTAAAAGGAAATGTCTATAGACAGTGCATCATAAATTTTGTAGCTCTTCCATGACATTTCTGGGGAAGTAAATGAAAGGTGTAAATTAAGAAAAGCAAGTGTTTGTGGTTCCCACTTTAACCTTCTGTTATGTTAAATGGCTTTGTTGAAGAGGGCTGTCACTGCTCTTGAAAACTTGGGAAAATCCACAGCAAGCTGTGCCATTAGATGCCTTTGGGAGCACAGGCTGTTTGATGTGAAAATTATATGGACACATCTAATTGGGTGCATTTTCACCCCACCAGATAGCAGCTAAAGGGGTGACACCCTCCTCTCCTGCTTTTTAAGCTAAATTATTTAACCTGAATCTCATGCTATTCAGAATTGCATCCCAGCAATCCAAGTGCCATTTTTCAATGTCTTTTGTTTCGTGGCATTGTCTGTATGAGCCATATAAATTTCTACACATCTGGAAAGAGCTAGCTATCAATCCCTCCTGATTTGGAGGAAAAGACCTATGACCCCCATCATTTCTCCATAATTTACAGTCTTTCTCATGTCCTGTACAAACCCAGGCAGCTGGCGAAAGAAAACAGAAGCTCTTTGGACTTCTGCTTCCTGTAAAATGGGAATGATAATTCTTATCTTGCGTGGTTCCTGAAGTTGTGTATTTATATCTCCAGTAAGTTGCAGTCATAGTTAAAATGCAAAGCAGTAACATGGGGATAGGTGGGCAGTTACACCAATTTAAACTCTACAATTAAACTGTCAGGTTATTCACGTATCACAGAGTTTACAAAAGGGTACAATTCAATAGTTTTTAATATATTTATAAACATATGCAAGTATCATCAGCATGCTAGAATAGTTTCATTCACCCTTAAAAAAATATCCTCTGCATCCACTGGTAGTCATACCTGTTCTTCCACTCTACCTTTTTTTTTTTTTTTAAAGACAATCATCAGTCTACATTTCTTGATGGATTTGCCTGTTCTGGGTATTCAGAGTATGTATGCAGTCATAGAATTTGATCTTCCGTGATTGGCTTCTTTCTCTTGGCATAATATTTTCAAGGTTTAGCCACTCTGCACCATGCACCTGTACTTCATTCCTCAATATGCTGAATACTGCTCACCTCTAGGGCTAGACCACACTTTATTGATCCATTCATAATTGATGGTAGACCGCAGAATTTGGAGAGTATATAGTTCCTATTTGTTTTAATTTTCAAAATGTAATTTTCTTTGAGACTGTTCTTATAACTAGAGGCAAAGATTTCTGAGTCTGAACAATCTATGTATTTTAACAAATCAAGACTGAGCAGAAACAAACATTGGGGCAGGATGACTTCAGAATTTATGATCTCTGGAACATTAAATACTTTTGATCAGTAGAAAGCTATTTTTAGTTACTCTTCCTGTCGGTTGGCTGAGGGCCAAGACACCATGGCCAGGACACTGTCGATAGTGCCTGGAGCATGCCTCCGATAGGCTCTCTCTGCTTTTTCCTCTTGTTCTCTTCTAGTGGTGGTCAGTTAGATGACAGCCAGCAGACTGTGGCCAGGCGAAGTCTTTCCGGCCTGGAGAGGCTTGTTTTCTGCTTAGCTTTCTTTTTAGTTTCCATCGAGGGCGTTATTTGTACGTATTGTGAGTATTAAGAAGCCCACGTATGTTTGCATTCAGATTTGCCTTGTGATGCCTTTGGCCAGAAATAGGGCTCCTCAGGTCAGGGGAGTCGCAGCCCTGCCAGGTCTGTGTCGTCAGCTCTGAACGGCCCCCTCCAGGGTTCTTTCTGGCATTAATGTCCCTTAAGTACTCAGAGGAGCAACATTTCAAGGAAAATCTGAAGTTTTAATGCAGTGCCTACATGTATAGACACACGAAGATATTTCCACCTTATGAATCAGAGAACCCACAACAGTCTTTCAAGAAAGGCTGAAAAATGGTGGCTCTCTCCAAAATGATCTAACTAGAAGGCTGTAGGACCGCTTTCCTCCTGGGGCCTACATTTTGGCCCCAAGGGCTGTTTTATTTACTCAGGAAAGAAACAGGAGCAAGATGTGACTGGCTCCTCCAGTTGGTGCCGCGTGCCACGTGCCGCCTTCTATGCGTGCCTTGCACACCTCCTCCCCATCCAGCCACATGCTCTAACTTAATTTTTGCTAATAAAGATCCAAGTGTTCGGATCGGAAGGAGACGCTGCAAGCCTTGAGGGTCACAAAAAATAATTCATTGCACGCCCAATACACGTTATGCTGTGACTATAAACTCCAAATGCCTTTTTTCAGATTGGGAGACCTCAAATATCTTAAGACAGAGAAAATGGTTTTCAAAGCAACTGACTCGGGTTGGGTCTGCCCCAACCAGGGAACCCTCTCTTGTGCCTCAGCACCAGAGCCAGGCAGGAGCCCCTGGATGCATGTGGTGTCTGCTGGCTCACGCAATGGTGATGATCCACGTGGCCAGATTGGCACCCATGTGTTCTTTCTAGAGGTGATAAATTGGGGCGAGTGTCATTTTGGAGCCTGGATGTTAGTGAGCGGAGCTGACAAGCTTTCCTTAAATGTGCTTATGCGCTTTCTTTCTGAATGGGGTGGTGTCGAGCTCAGTCTGTGTATGGGAACCCTTTGTTTCTGAGCCTGTCTTTATATCCTAACAGTGTGATTCATTCATGATGTCTCAGAAAAACTTTTTTCAAAAAAATCATTTCAATTTAGTATGTTTTTATGCAATTAGTTTAATGTCTGTAGTGCACTGCAACCCAAATGGCTCATTTTCATAAATACCTGAAGAGGTTTAAATAGCATTTTCTCATAAATTAGCCCTTCTTTGCACAATTATTCAGTTATTACACCACGAAGACCCTCTGGAGTTTGATGTTGTCAGGAAGCGTATTAGCAGAAAAATAGTATGTTATTATCTAATGCTAGTAATTGGTTAGTAGAAATGAGAAGGGAGGACATGTAATTGGGGTTCCTGTGGCTAACAAGATGTGAATCATGAAAATATTTTCAGGAAAAAATCCAGGATTGTTCTGGAAACCTGTTATTTGCATGTTAAAACATTTGATTCCCACTGGTAGGGGGAGGAAGGGGCTCCTGCTCATCAATCCTGCTTTCTTTCACAAAGCGTCTAAATTCCTGAGTGGCAACTGAGATTCCCAGCCTGCGTTGTCTTTACCTCCTCTTGATTCAGTTTTAGGCGGCTTGTTGTCTTTTTGTAGGAGATGTGTTGGTTTTTAAAGAGGGGATCACATGATAGACATCACAAGCCCTAATCAGACCCCCTGGCCTCTTTGGCCCCACGATTCTGCCTGGCGCTGTTCACAGTGTGCAGCAAGGGCCAGCATTTCTTCCCAGAGCTTGCCCCAGGAAGGAACTTTCCTGCAGTAAGGGTCTTGTTAAAAGCACAGTATAATGCTGACTTTATTAGACAGAGTCACGAAGCTCTCTGTGGCTCATGCTTGTTGGGTGGAGCACCTGCCTCTACTTCTGGTGTATGTAGCCCGTCCTTCACAATTAAGGTGATGGGCTTGGACATTAGGCTTGGATGTGGGCATCAGCTCCTGCTCTTTCCAAGTAATCGACAAGCTTGCTGGTACTCCGCTTGTTTGGAGAGATGATACTGTTAAGGACAGAGACTCTCAGTCCCATGGAAGTAGTGCTATGGATGTTTCGGGGAAAAGCTTCCTCTTCCCCTCTGCTTGAGGTCATGCTGAGCCTCCTCAGAGTCGCAGCAAGCCAGGGGTAGGGTGGTGCAGTGTGTCCACTGGAGTTTACGGGTGTCCCTGGATCTTGGCTGCTTTCTACAAAGGCCTTCCTATAGTGTTCAGCCAGGCCTGTTAGGACTCCACTCCCAAGTCTGATAAAAATGTTCACCACTTTCATTCTTTACCTTTTATGCTAAGTAAGTAAAGTCTTGGCTTGCATATTTGGTCCAAATATCCTGCTGATATGAACTTGAAAAGTAAATCATCTCCTTCACTCAGAATTATTCCACTAATTCTCTTGCCCCTTTTCCCTTTGTTTCCTTAATTTTTTTGTATCTTCCTTTCCCTCATTGTTTATTATAATATGATGAACAATTATCTTGCTTCCAACTTCTGAGTATTTGATAGTAGAAATTTTTTCCAAAGGGAGGGGGAACAAGCTGTCAAAGCTTGTTTTAACCACTAAGCACCATTTGAAAGTGTGCTGCCAATCCCCGCTCATGCCTTTTCCTACAGTATTGTTTCCTTGGCTGTGTAGAGTACTTATCTGGTAAAATAAGTGGCACCGTGTGTCACCTTTTGTCCATATCCAAATGCAAGGAGGCAACGCGCTTCTGGAAAGCCATGGAGCCCAATGGCGCCCATGTTCTACGTGGGAGCTGGCAGGACCCTTGAAGGCATCCAGCTGCCCGCTCCCGCGTGAAGGGGCACACAAAGCCCTGGGTGTCGGGGCTCACAGCTGGCTAGTGGGCAGTGGTGACGGCAGTAGCACGGAGGCCCTGTGCCTGCACCTCTACACAGCTGAGGAAAGGAGCGGAGCGCCTGCTAAAGGGAAGCGTAAAGGCGGCCTGGGTGTCGGCACCACTTGTGCTTGGTGCCCCCTTTTGCTGGGCCTGGTTCGGGGTCACTGCAGCGAGGCAGACTTCTCCTCCTGGGATGGGGATTCCCTGCTGGCTCACACTGACTCAGCCCGGCTGCTGCGCCACAAGGATGCGGATATGAGGAGTGGCCATTCCTACCTGTACCTTGCCCTGTGTCTTTGCTTTCCTCGGACTTAGTCATACATGTTCACTTTTTTTTTCTTTTCAGAACTGGGGGGTTGAACTCAGGCCCTACTGAGCTATCTCTCCAGCCCCATGTGTTCACATTTTTAAAAATTATGTTGAGGAAAGAAAATATGACTTGCATTTGCCGTGCCAGTGATGCTGTTCTGGTTTGAGGAAGAGCTGGGCTAACGTTTAAAGATGAAAATGATAGCTTGTCTGGAGCCCTGAGTACAGCTTCTTTGCCCCTGTTTAAAGTTGTTAGGCGACATATTTCAAGTATAATTAGTTCCCATCATTACCTCACCATCAAGGGTAAGAATTATCCAAGAGCTTGCTGCCAGATCAGCACAGCCTGTGGAGATGTGCTCCGAGCTTGTTTGTTTGAATGGTTGCCGTGGTGTGTGTTGCAGGGTCCCTGCTTGTACACACACGTATATGTAAGTGATAAATAAGAGGATTTTATCCTTTCACCAAATTTAGAAAATTGTCATTTTACTAATTCGCTTTTTTAGTGTAGTGGCCTTTGTCATCGTCCCACTTTCCTTTAGATTCCTTATTATTCCAAAGGCATGAAAGAATTTTTTTGTAGCCATGGTCCTCTTACAACCCCGAAGTCTCTTGTTTTTCAGAATCTGGATTTTAGGGATCAACATTTTGAAGAAAGATTTAGGTTAGATGATTCCTAAGACTCAAAGCATTTTAAAATTCATATCTCATTTAGAGATACATGAATGATCTTTTCCCTCTTACTGTGGAGGAGAAAATTCACAGAACATGTAAGCCAGATGTTCTAGGGCTCTCCAGCAATGCGGAACCAGGCAGATGGATGTGCAGATGATGTGGAACAGGCTTAGCTAGGAAGCTGGCCTCTGACTGGGAAGTCGAGAATCCTGTGATCTGCAGTTGGCAGGGGGGAGACCCAGGAGAGGCCATGGGACAGTTCTAGTTCTCACTCAAGGCTCAGGATCGTGCTGGAACTTGAGACCCAGGTACAGATGCTGCTGTGGCCGACGCCCAGAGTGAGCCAAGTGGATGTCCCAGCTCCAACGTGGGAGCTCACCTGAGGATCTGCTTCTTGTCTGTTCAGACCTTCAACTCATTGGGTGGTGCACACCCACACATAGAGGACAGTCCCTTCTGCGCGTCTACTCACTTGTATGTTAGACTCATCCAGGACTGATTTAGGTTCTCCCACCAGTGAACAGTGGTTTGGTAATTTCACTCTGAATGATACTATTTCATACAAAGTTGTTTTTAAAATTTCTGGAGGTATTAGTGTTTTTAGATCTTCTTTGTTGCTTAAATGCATCCCAGCTCTTTTTTCTGTATTTTCCCATTATTTCTTTATCTTTTTCTGGCAGAACCATTTACACTTTTCCAGCTCCCTGGGCTTCATTTTATGGCATTACCTTCGAGTGCTGCCCAGCTACATGTTGCAGGGCGGTAAGCTTGTAAGGAAGCTGGGTAGTGGAACTGCGTAAATATCGCTCCGGCTTTCCTGCGGCAGGCCTTGACTCTTGATCTGCAGGCCCGTGGGCAGATGGGGCCGACGCCGTGTCACAGGACTGCGCTGTGCAGGAGGCCCAAGCTCTCACTCAGCCCCTCCTACTCGCCTTGTCCCTGCCAGGATACAGCCTTGTTATTTCACCTTCCCCAGAGGAAACACAATTCCTGAAATCCTGTGCATCAATGTAGCATGTCTGCAGTAAGCCACGGGGCAGATTTGAACACGCCCAAGGATTTGTGGGCTCTGTTTTCTGCATTGGCTAGGTCAGTGTCTCCAGTGGTTTTGATGATGACCCTGGAGGAGGAGAGAAGCAGGGCCTGTGGGACGGCAGGAGCGTGGTCAGCGAAGGTCCTTCCCCTTCATTCTAGACCCTGGCCATAAACTACATTCGTATTTCCAGAAACACTGAACACCTGCGCTAGTCCCCTGCTCCTGTGAGCAGCAGAGAACTCACAGAGCTTTCATTTACCTTCTGGAGCGCTTCTACATTCGACTTCATCTGCGAAGAGATGATTATTGAGACAGCCTGACAAAAGTGATCAGACTGTCCAGACTTTAAAGTCAGTTCACACTGGCCTGAGAAAATGAGTATGTTGATCCGTAAATATACTCGGTATAGTTATGGGCCTCAGTACCAGGACTGCTTGCCACCAGCAGTTGCCTCTGTTGTCCTCCCGGTTGGCTTGATGATTTCCAGTCCAGAATGGTCTTCTCAACATGTCTGCTGCTTCAGACCTAGTGCAGTGTGTGGAATGGGCTTGGCTTGAGGGCCCAGGCCCGCCCCTGGAGCTGGAGGGGAAGTCGCGTGCGCCTGAACTGCATGTCTCAGGAAGGGAAGCGGCTCCTGAGTAGTCCAGGTCACTGTGACCACGAGGGTCGTGGATGGGTGCTGAGCACACACTCACCCGGTGTGAGCTGCGTGGTCTTTACGATGTGTTGTCGACTCGTGCTCACAGGAGGCTCAGCGGGAGTTCTTATGGTGCAAGGCGATCGAATATGTGTGCACGTACCTAGACCTTTATAGGATATCTTACATACTTAAAAATTGAAGTGGCTTCTAAGATTTTTTGTTTTCTGCCAAAGGATTAAAAATGAGTAAGGACACTCAAATTAGGGGAACAGCAGGGTAGGCCCTTTAGATGAGGTCGGGAAAAGAAATTCTACAAGATCAGAGCCGGTGGGATTGGTGGGTATGACCTGTAAGTTTGACTCTGTGGGTCCTGGGTCCCTAGAATGGAAAAGGCTAGCTAGATCTGGGTGGACGTGCGCGTGCACCTGGCCCTGTAAGAGTGCAGGCCTTGAGGGAATGGCCATGGACGATAGGAGGAAGCGGAGGCCAGAGGTGGTGCCTTCCTGCAGCCTCGGGACTCAGGGAGGCAGGGGCAGGGGGACTGCAGATTCGGGCCCATCCTGGGCAGTTTAGTAATTCAGGCAAGACCCTGTTATGGTTTGTGTCTAGTTGTCCCCCCAAAGCCTCATGCAGTCATGGGGTGGGGA
>NDGN011133295.1:0-10488 GCA_002564285.1 Tympanoctomys barrerae | reverse complement strand
TCCTCAACGCCAAGTGCCTTACCACACCTGCTCTTAAGGCAGGCTGAACCAGCGCCCCCCCCCCAAAAAAAAACAACAGCCTCTCAGTTTAAAAATTATACACAATATGCTACGCAGTGCATAATTTCATTTATATAAAATGAAAATAGACAAATCCATAGACAGATTAATGTTTGTTGGGGATGTGGCAATCAGTAGCAACTGCTAATGAAGATTGTGGAATTAGTGGTCATGGTATAAAACTCTGAGGTATACACTTAAAGAGAGACTTTTATGTTACATTAATTATGTCTAAGAATAGAAAGAAGAGAGCAAGAGAAAGAGAGAGAAAGAGAGATAACAGAAAGGCAAAATCACCCAGGTGGCTTTTTCTTAACCCTGACTTCAAGGATACAAACCTAGAACAGTTCTCAAGTTATGAAAATGAACCCAAGAGCACATAGCAAAGATGCCTGGTCCAGGTGCCCGAAACTCTTGGGATTCCTGCTCCTGGTCTGGATGAACAGACAAGGTGAGGTATTTTACACACGTGGCCTCCACTCATACCTACTGAAGATCAAAAGAAGCAGGGCTGGGCCACTGCCAAGATCTGGCTCTGCTTCTTGGTACCTTAACCCTGCTTTCAAAGATTTATCCCTGGAGGAAATGAATCATAATTTAAAATGTACACTCAGGAGGTGGTTTTGGAAATTCAATGTACGTCTTCATATCTATACATGCAAACATTTCTTAACACACACGAAACATAATGAGTGTATGTGTAAACTGCAAATCATGTTAACTGCATGGGCTTGGGTTTGGAGTTTCCCAGTCCTGCCTAAGCCTGGACTGATGCAGGTTCCTGGCAGATCACTCACCTAACCAATCTCAGAAGAGCCTAGCCAGGACAGACACCCTGTGCGTCTTTTCGGCACAGTGGACATCTCACACCACAGTGCCACAAAGACCAGAGGAAAAGAAAGTAATTTTTCAATGGTCTCTACATGCCTGCACTGGCGTTGAACAAACAATTACTGGAGTCACTGACCGGTATTAAGATTAGTCACACCTCTCCAGTAATTAGAATACTTTCTGCCAAGTCAAATGCTGCTGCTATTTCCTGTTTCTTGGGCACATCACTCATATCTTGTGCTCACATTTTTAAAGCTCTCAAATTATGGTTACTTGCAAGCAACTTAAAGAGTTCATAAAAGGTGTTTCAGAAAAGTGTTAATCAGCAACTCAAAAGAAATGTGACTCGATGCAAGAGAGCTCGTAAGTGCTGGAACTTATCTCACTTGTCAAATACTGCACTTCCTGTGAACAGTACAAAAGCTTCATTCAGCTCTGTGCAGAGGCTGAAAATGAAAGTGACTAAGACCAGTTCTGAAAAGGTCAGGAAAGTGCACTCACCAATTTTTAAATTCTCCGTAACCTTCCCCTGTGAAGATCACCATTGAAAGTGCGTAGTTCCAAGCTGTGACTTGATGACACAGTGATTTCCCTGCTGCTCTCTGAAGGTTCCAGTATATGAGACTGCATTGAGAAAACACTAAACTATCAGCCTTTTAAATGTTTTAGGGGCCCCGGCCTCTGAGAGGCATGGCAGGGCACTAGCTCAGGAACAAACCAAGATCTAGGCAGGAAACTGACTGCTTTCTGCGTGGCCAGGCTGACTGCGCTGGCTTCTATCACCTTCTTTCTGATGGGAGATACAGCAGGGCCCACGTGGGAAACCCAGCAGAACGATGATCAAATGGTTTTTTCCAAGGCAATCTATCATTCGAATCCCCAAAATCTGTACTACAAATGTGTCACCTAGGTATAATTACTTTAAGGAAACAGAAACTCTAAACTGTGGGTTATCCTGAGGGCCATGACAACTAGCCAGCTCTCAGCCAAGGGCCTATTTTCTTTGCCTTTGGGCCCAGCCCACTGTGCGCCAGTGATCCAACAAGTCACAGCTGCACTTCACAGGAGACCTGTCCTTACTCCAGCTCCTTGGAATTCCCCAGTAGGGGCCTGCCCTAAGACAGCTACTTTATACACTGGCAGCCCAGAGGAGTCTCAAGACCTGCGACCACCTCAAGTAGCTTCACCTCTTCATTTTAATCCTCATCTGTTGTACCTCTGGATTTGTGTACAGGCAGTAAGGGAGGGTGGTTTTGTGGCTTTCTCCTGCTCTGTGGAAGCTTCTGAAATTCCAGATTTGGGCTGCAGTTCCACTGAGTAGCCACATTTCCTAGGACTTCTCTTTTCCAAGGTGAACATTCCCATTCTTATATCTTCCAACTGACCATGAATGTGAAATCTACCTCCTTGTTCCAATGGGTCTCTTCTAAAATACAAAACAATAAATAGCCATCAGCACATCTGTATGAGACCTCACAAATTACAAGGCACTTTGATACAGACCATATTCAATCTGTGTCTCAACTGGCTATGAACTACTGAGTTCCTTTCATGTGATGATCCTTTGGGCCCGGCCTCACTGAGAAACTTGCCCTCTAGCAAAACAGAGTACATCTATGGCCACCCAAACTGTGTGTGACACTGACAACTAAACACAAGACGTGGGCCAGGGATATAGATCAGCGATATAAGTGCATGCCTGGTAAGCACAAGGTCCCGAGTTTAATCTGGTACAAAACCAAAACCAAAACCAACCAACCAACCAACCAAACAAACAAAAATCCCCAAAACTACAACAACCCAAAACAAGACAAGGCAAGTCCAACTGTTTTTGGGTTGCAGGTTTTATGCAGGTTCTCAACGTCCAGAACAAAGAACTGAGTAGGAAGGACACCTAAAAGGAGCAGCAAGAATGAAAGTTTTTTTCACAAATGAAAGCACACACCACAACATTGGTGTGGGTTAATGAGAAGAGCTCATGACCCCAAATCAGTTTGGTGTTAAGGACCTTGAGAAGAAGAGTTTGGAAGGGGGACTGAGGGGTTGTGAGACAGCAGTTAGGCTGTGGCAAAGCTGGCTGGGAAATGACTGGGACCTGTCAATTACAAGATCCCAGGTTAGTGCCAAATAATTCACAGGCCCCTTTATGTGGAACATTCTGTGGGCTCCCACGAAATGCGGACATACAAGGACCCAGATACCATAAGAAACCTCATGACTTGTCATGGTATCCCATTCCAGATCTCCTAGGTACACAGTGCATTTTATTTTGCATTTTTCCTTTCCTTTCTCTTCAGCCCACATTTGCTCTGCAGAGCGAGTACTTCCCTTACCCCTTCACCCCTCTTTTCAAAATAAACTTTTGACACCATTTTTGACTTGTCTTAGCCAATTCTTCATCCTTGGCAAAAAGAACATGAAAGACTTTGATCTGGCAAGCCACTTCTAAGAGACTACCTGACGACTGTTGGTCTGAGATTTTGCCCTTGCGAATAGGCTTGGCTGTGCCCCTCCAGTGGGCAATGGTGGACCACTGGGTGGTGACATTAAAGCAGTAGAGTCAATAAATGGAAATTAGGGATGGGATCAGCCAAGGGTTGCTGAAGACCACTTAGTGCATGCTTAGACTTACTGTGTATAAGCTGTGTTAGCTGGTTACTTTTTCCCATAAAATTTAGAAGGGATATTCTGGTCATGGGCTAATGTTTAACTCAGAAGATGGAATCAGCCCAGAAAGCAGGTTCAAGGTAGGTCCTTCCTTCTTTCTACAGCTATTCTCTGGCTCCCTCCTGGCTCTTGACCTGGAGACACACTTCTGACTATTCCCCAAAGGTACACAGGATGGTCACTGAGTTCATCCTGGCTCCCTCTTGAAATATTGCTATCCAACAACAATATGTGTACCCTAGTGGTGAGTTTTGGGACATGGTGAGATGCAAGGCAGGAAATGATCACCATGGCATGTTGTTAATGCATCCCTCATGCCCATCAAGACTGTTGAGCTCCATGGTGTCATCACTGAACATTGGGTCCCTGAGCACAGAAGCCCCAGTGTGATTCTTGTACTCTGCCTGTTTCTTAAATTAAAAATTGACAAAGCTCTCTCTTAAAGCCTTGGTGAAAATGAGAATACATGAACAGTGTCTCATATAGAGGAAGTGCTAAGAGGTACGAGCTCCAGTTGCTACCCTGCCTGCCTGTGTCACCAGACTGTTTGATAAGCACACTTTCCTTATCTCTGTGAGTGAGGAGGTAATCACTGACCACCCCAGGTCAAAGGATGCTGGCTGACAGAATCACACTACCATAGCCTCTGGTGATGTCCCTGTCTCGCTGTTTTCCACATTAACAGTGGTGAAAGTCAAAAACTGTGGATTCAATTCCTGACTCCACCCCATCTCCACCCCATCTTGGTAGCACTCAAGCTACCAAGCTGTTTATGCCCCACTCCCTACTCACACCTTGTGAGGAACTACAGTAGGTATCTTTTCAGGGAGGTTGTGGATAGTAAGTAAAAATCCCTACAAACTCCTGGTAGGCAGGAAGAACTTCACAATGCAGTCATTATAATCACAAGACCCATTCCCCATTCACTCAGCTCATTCACAGGTTTTGTTCAGTAACCTTGTCAAAAGGGCCCTTAAAAATACATAATACTGGGGCCAGAGAGATGGCTCAGTGGAATAAGCACTTCCCTGGCACGTGCAAGGGCCTGAGTTCAATCCCCGGTTCTGCCAAAAAAACCCACGAACCCATAATACTGTGTTTTCTTATGTTCAAGCATACAGGGCTTAAATCCAGGGCCTCATGCACGCTAAGGACATGCTCCACCACTGAGTCACATTCCCAGTTGAACATTCCTCTATCTCAAGACCTTCAGAGGAAACCAACATATAGAACACTGCCTCCATGCCACCAAGGAAAGGGCCACCTCCTCAAAGTACCTACCATCTACTGAGAAAGGGCCACTTCCCAAGAGACCCCAAAAGTGCCTGCTGTGCTGATGTATGGACAAGCACCCAGGCTGGTCCTGATCATGGCTTGTCCTTTGCATATAATTCCTCCACTAGGAACCTAGTTCTCTTGTGCTGTCCTGAGAATTATTTTGGAAAGCAAACATTGCCTAACAAGACACTTCAGGATAGGCCGTTATGTCTCCAAGGGGACAGCTCAGGCGTTGGAGGTTCCCAGAGAGGTCTATGAAAATTCAAAAGAAGACATCCAAACTGGTTTTTTTTTTTTTTTTTTTTTGGTTTTCTGGTCTGAAACACACTCCTGCCAATTACCCCAACCACAAGCTGTGTCCAGTTTCACTTATGTAAAGAAATGGTTAATAATCAAAATGTTTTCTCTTGTGACACATATATAGCATATACATGGTTACTCTTTAATAATCTATGAGAAAAACAATCTCTGTTGCTACTAGTAAAGCACAACAAACACTGACATATGTATCAGTTAATATTTAACTATGTTGGTAGACAAATAATGACCAGATTTTTTTTTTTGGTTTAAAAAATATTTATTTTCTGACCAGATTATTAAAGAAATGTCTGCTGCCAGGATCTTTGGATCTCATATAGGACTAAATGCAGCGCGGATCACAACAGGTGGAAATTGGCCAGCAGCCAGCCAGTGCCAAGCCTGTGTGAAACCCTGCCTTTTTTCTTAAATGTCCTACTCAAGAATCAATAGTCCACTAGCTAGCCTTGTAAAAGCACCTTCCTACACGCCGAAGGAAAAGCAATGTTCTGGACAGGCCAATGTGAGTGCTAAGAGGAAAGAAGAATAGACTTGACTGATGGAAATCCAGATCCCTTAGTACAAGAAACACACTTGAAACGATGCTTTAAATCACAGAAATAAACCACAGAGAATCACAGTCTTCTCTTGGCTTTCAGAATTCTCTTTCCTTCGAGACTTCATTTTACTTTTGTAGGTAAATTATAAGATATCAAGTGCTGAATTAGAGTCACTAGATCTCATGGTTTAAGTGAAATACATTTCTTCTCCATCTTGCTTTTACCCTTTGAATTATGATTGTGCTTGATTCAATCCCTTTTCTGAACCTTCTCTAATCTACTCTGAAAACACATGTACACCCACCACATCCACGGCCTCATCATATCCCCAGCTCTAGGACTGACACAGCTCAGAGGAAGGACTTAACACTTCCTTGGAGCAGCTCAGCCTCTCCTGGAACCCCTGGGCTTGAGCTGCACATCAGAACTCTGTGTCAATAAGACCATTCTGCAAAATCAAAGTCATTTTCCTCTTGCTACATAAAGCCTGCAATACCAGATGTCATCACTGGACTGTGTTTTCATACTTATTTCCATGGCTTAACCAGAACTTGTTAGGATGTTAACAGTGGTCAGTCAAGCAACAGTAGACTGGCCTGTAAATCAAGTGAGGAGTCCTTCAATACTTGCTCAATAACCTTTTGCCCACTAACCTGATTATCTACTATTGAGTTAAAATGCACATGTCATTTCACATGCCTTGGAGGGACAAACTGGCCCAGAACTTTTACAGGTACATAAAAGCAAGTGCCACCTCATTATTTGCAAATCACGCACAAAATAAATAGCTCAGCAAATTCATCAGTAAACAAACATGCACACCATCAGATAGAATCACTAGACAGCTCAAAGTGAATTTTAATAATAAGCTCCTTTTATTTTATGGTGATCAGCTAAGCTTTCATCATAAATCTGCAGTCTCAGCACCTAAGGTGATAAGAAAATAGTCCACTCCTTGGTGTGCATACCTCAGGAAAGGTGGCCACCCATCTCTCTCAGGAGAAATAGCAGCTGGCCTGTCCACTTTTGTGGACAGAATTTTAGAACTGCAAAAGTTGAACTTCCCAAGTTAAATGCTAAAAACCTCAACATATTAAAAATTAATTGCATGCTTTCAACACAGCACTGAAGGTTAGGAGATGAAAATGTAAATACACAGTGGAGGAAAAAGGTCCACATGAGATTCATCTGGACCAAAGAAGGGTCTCCTTGTTGACAAGACACACCAAAGGCAGGTCTCGCCTCTAGCATGGCTGGGCTGGGACCTGGGTACCTCTGCAGAGGGCAGTATGCTTCATAAAATGATGCAGAGAAAAGTGACATCAAACTAATTTCAACTCCCACACATTTCATGTCTGTGCATCCCCCATCTTGTGGGCCTGGCTATAGGTACTCAAGTCTCTGGGATACTCCTATGATTTGCCCTGCTATAGGAAGGCAGGCACCTGTGCCTACTGGAGGAAATAAAAAGGGGGCTGCTGTGCTTACTCTGTAAGGACAGGAAGTAGAGAACCACCCACTGCCCCATGCCATCTCAGGTCTAACAGAAGGCATGGTATTCTTTTCCTTTTGTCAATCCGTGAGGACTCTCTATGTCAGCAGGCCAGACCATGTGTTGGGATGGGGTCTTAACAGTGGATTGCAAGACCCTGTGGGCGTCTCTAGCTCTTAGGCCAGTCTCTGATTGGATTAACTCTGCAGCAACACTGTCTGCCAGGACGTGAGGAAGCTCCTGATGTAATCACCATGGAAAGTTTCTTCCAGAGGCCAACATGCAGTAATCTACTTAGCTAAAAGAGGATGGGGTAAGAGGAAAGCTTCCAAGATTTTTTTTCATTAATTTTATTTATATTAGATAGTTTTCCCAGAATATCTTATCAATTCATTTTTATGTGTATACATGTGTGTTCATATTTAATAACTTCGGAATTTTATTTGGTATAACATCACATTTTTGGTGTACAGAAATAATTTTATTTTCTTAACAGCATAGACTTATCTGTATTATTCCCTAGAGTGTGCAATATATAAATTATTCACATTAAAAATTAAGAACAGAAAGCTTCGTATGCAGGAAATATTTACAAATGTATACCTAATTTTAATCTGCTTTTGACAATATGCACTACTAGCTTTATACATCTGAATGAACAGACGTGCACGTCGGCATGAAGAGGGCTTGGCTCCACACACTTTTTTCACACAAACTGTGAGTATCTCACTCTTCACTTTGGTCAGAGATCTCACGCGTTGATGCAAAAAGCAGGTCAGAAAGACACTTCCAGAAGTACACTTACTACAGTGGCCCGTAAGAATTTCTGTTGCTTCTATTCCCCTTTATAGCGAGGAGGCCTCTTCTCTTTAAAAGCAAGAAGACCTTCCAGTCTGTCTTTTGTTGGAATGGTCTAAGAAAAACAAAGTATTATATTCCAAAAATTAAAAATACAGCAGTAAAAATCTGTCAAGGATTATCTAAGAAGACTCATCAGATGTTCATTCTGAAATCTCAAAATCTGTCATTTGAGTAATTCTCCTTATTATTTGACCAAATGCATTATCCTTACTCCAAATACAGTTTTTGTTTCAAATAATACTTTAAAAAAATTAACATCCTGTGTCAGTGTGGTCCACCTGTGTTGGTGCAGTAACGTAATGCAACAAATGATACACTTTGTTAATTAAAGCCCAGCTTCTATTAAATTTAACTTGTGTGTTCAACACTGTATGAGTTTTGACAAGTGCATGGCATGTGTTCCCCATCACAGTATCACTTAGAACAACTTGCTCATTCCGGACCAGTCTCAAAATCTCCACTTTCCCTTTTTAGAATGCCACTAAACTGGAATCAAACTGTTTGTGGCTGCCTTAAAGTGAACCATGCTTAGCAATATGTATTAAAGGTTGTGTCACGTCAGGCTGCATGACAATAACTGATGGCTGTAATACCCACTGATGGGTGCACCACAATTTTACCCATTCACCTGCAGAAAGACATCTTGACTGATTACAGATTTTGGCAATTACGATTAAAGCTTGACTTACAGGGGTTTTTGTGGGTCTGTGTTTTCAACTTATTTGGATTAAAGCCAAAAAGCATGATTTGGAGTCATATGCTGAGAGTAGATTTAGTTTTACCAGAACCTGCTAAACTGTCTTACAAAGCAGTTCAAACCATTCCATTCCTGTTAGTGAAGCAAGAGATTCTATAGCTCTGTATCTCTGTATCCGCATAAGCACCTGGAGTTTTCAGTGTTTTGGATTTTTATTATTATGACAGGGTGTAACTGGCATCTCAAACACTTAATTTTCAAATGTTGAATTTTCAAATTCCAGTTGGTTGGGAGTATAAATCTTTTTATATGTTATTAGATGCAATTTGCTATTATTTCATTAAGGGTTTTGGGGTCCACATTCAGGAGACACATCTGTTTTTAATTTTCCTTTCCAGTAATATCCTCCTCTGGTTTAGGTACCAGGACAATGCTGGCTGTATAAAGTAAGTCAGAAGTTTACTTTCAGGATCTACTTTTTGGAAGAGATTATAGAGATGTAGCTATTTTTCTTTACATGTTTGATCAGATGTGCTTTAAGAACATGTTCTTGTGCGTTTTGAGTCTGAAGTTGTTTGTAAAACATTTATAATTTAATTCACTCACACCAACGACAGGTGACATACACATGCAAAATGCACACAGTAACATTCCAGATGCTGCTCCTAGTTTATGGTGAAGCTTAAGTAGGGTCTGATGTAGTTATCATTCTCAGGAAAGGTACAACAAAACTCTTCAGCGGTTTCACATCTTCTGAAAAGATGAGGGGCATTTTCTTTTTGAACAGAAAGAAATCTATATATAAGAGAAAATGATCACTTCACTAGTGAACTTTTAGTGGTCTGGACAGAAGGCTCAGCACTTTAGAAAAATCCAGAGAGTCTGAAGCACCTGCATGGCGGCCTGCTCCGAGTGAGGAACCACATGCACAACCCTAGGTGACAACATAACCGGACACAGACAGCTATAAGCATAAATGGTACTTGGTCATTCTGACTTTTCTACATTATGTAGGTTCATAGTGGGTGGGACAGTATCAATCGTAAGAACTGACAACAGTCAAGTCTTAGAATCTAACACCAATCCATTTGTGTGACTTTCAGATGGGATGATGGTGATCTTGCTCAGTGATACATAATTTATTTGAATTACACAGAAGGCACAGGATTTGGAAGGTGCATCCTCAATGATTTTGTGACTGTACGACATACCTGAGCATAACAAGCTTCTTCTATTGCTAATCCTGTTACCAAGTCAACCTGAAAATAAAAATTCATTTCAGCAGAAGTAACTTTTTAAAGGAAGATACATACAATAAAAATTCAAGATACAGTCCTATTCCAAAAGAACAGAATTCTTTAATACAGTGATCAGAAGTATGCACAGCTGCAAGACCAAAACCAGCCTTCCTGGGCTCCCTTTTTGACCCTACTCCTAGGGCACTGTATAACTTGGGCAAGCTACTTGATCACTCTGCCTCTAAGGCATGTCTGAACAATGACCTAACTTCACTACTCACTGAATGGGGCAGGAGATATCGTGCGGACTAAAGGAGTTTAAAAAAGGCACACATAAAGCCAGCAGATAGTAAAGGCTATAAACAGTGTTGCTACTAATACTGTTACTTCTACAAAAGGGTTGAAATAAACCAATCAGAGCCAGGGAGATGGCTCAGTAGAATAAGCACTTGCCTGGCAAGTTTAAGGCCCTGAGTTCAATCCCCAGTTCCATAAAGAAAAAAAAAA
>NDGN011133271.1:0-10743 GCA_002564285.1 Tympanoctomys barrerae | reverse complement strand
CAGTCAGCATAAAGTCAGTGATACATAGGAAGGAAACCAGAAGCTCCTGCGAAGTGAGTAAACTAGGCAGGTCCCAGGAATAGCCCCTCTGTTTTTTGAGTTTGAGAGAGATGGCTCGCAGCTGTTGTGCTTTGTGTTGTTGGTAAGAATCCTGGCTTTTTTTCCCTCCTAGATTTTCCTTTTTTCCCTTACACTTATATATTTTAGTATCTTCCAACCATGTAAAGTTTCCGTCTTGGGAATATAGTATACATTTTTTTATCCTGTCAGGTATTAACCTGGTCACTTCATATTTTCAAGCCATCTCAAGGAAGCTGCCCTCCAATTCTCCTTGACACTTATCATTTTGCTTAATAATTATTATGTATGTATATGTGTGTAACATACATTTATTCAAACAATTTTTTTCAAAATCATAAGAATTTGAATGTATATTTATGCTAACAACCTCTCATCATTTTGTTAATCATTATTTGAATAAATGAATATCCTTTTCTCTACTAAATTTAAAATTTCTTTGAAGGCAAGACACCTGAAGTCATCATTTTATTCCCGTGTGTGACTTGGTACCTGGCAATTAATAGCCAGACAAATATACTTCTAAATGAATGTCTGATTAGGGCCCTGTGGTCTACCAATGGGGAGGAGATTTTTAGCAGTTTCATGGGGCTGCCAGCAGGACAGAAAGCTCACTTCTTTTTCTGTGATTTGCTCAAATAAAGGCACCGCACTCCAGAGAGCAGCCTGTTCTCAGCCATTTTCTGAAGTCTCTTCTATTGGGGTGCATACTTAATATCAAGAGTGGAGAAAGTTTCTCATCTGAGTACACTTCATAGGTAAAGAACAGGTCGCCCAATTAATGACAAGCAGAATATTCCAGGAAAAAGAGAAAATAAAGAAAAATGAAAAAAACATGCTAAATTCTTGTGTCAGGTAGCAGATTAATTTAGTAATAACCTAAAAGAAAAAATTCTAAATAATGATAGTCGTTGCTGACACTTAACGAGCACTTAGGTGCCATGCATGTGTGCTTCGTGGAATTTAGCTGCTTAATTTGCATAATTCTGTCAGGCAGATTTTAGTATTTCCGTGTTACAGATGTGTGAGATCTGTGCCTGAAAGAAGCTGGGTGAGATGTTCTACGGAAGGGTGAGAGAGCTGATCCTGGGGCCATGCTGATGATAGAAATTCCCATTGTTTACATTCACTGTGAAAAGACTTGCAATACCTCCTTAAAGTAGAGGCACACAGTTGTGAAAACTTTGCCTGATATTCCAATAGAGAAATGAACCATCTTCTTCCTTTTATTTAACAAAAAATATTTTGATTATAGTACTGAAAATGCTCTGCAGTCTAGCTGGATTCCCAGCCCTCCCTCCGCCCCTTTTTTTGTGACTTAGGGTCTTTCTAAATTGTCCAGGCTGGATTTGAATGTATCATCCTCCTGCCTCAGTCTCCTAGAATGCTGGGATTATAGGCCTTTGCCACCACAGTCACCTTGTTTTTCTACTTTCACATCTTGGGTTCCTTTGGTAAATCAATGTAAAAAGTATCTAATGTCTTGCCTTTTCAGAAATTTAGTTGACTTTCAGGACTTTACTCACAGTCCAAGAAACCTGAGTTTATTGCAAGCTGCAACTTTCTGTGACAAATGTATCTCAAATGCATCTTGGGTTTCTGACATGAAAGCTGTGAAGCATCTTTTACTCTTTCAGATGGAGTTGGCAGTGGGTCCATTTTGCAGAAGAGTATCTGATTTAGGAAAGTCCTATCGAATGCTGAGGTCATTCAGGTAAGACCTAATTCTTTGTTAATATATTCATATCCTATTAACAAATTCTTTTGCTTCAGATTGAACTACATAAAATTTGTCAACATTCAGTCATTTTTGTCCATGACAATAACAGTTTGGTATACATCATCCTAAAAGGCTATTTTTCATATCAGAAGGCTATATAGAATCATATGCAATGACTAATTAATGTACTTATATTCTCTTTTTGAGTTTAAGTTCCTAAGAATAAGCTGTAAGGTTTATTCTCTTCTTTATAGGGGAAACTTTTTTCTTTTTTAATTTCCCTTTGTTGCAGGAATGTATTGAGTAGTAATACCAAGTAGCTCATAATAATATAGGCATTGTTTTCTGAAATTTTCATTTGTTCATTTATCATTTTAATCTAGTTGGTTTTAGAAAGATTATAGGGTATAGTCCACGATAAGGACATAACAGGACTTTTATGTGAAGGATTAAGTGACCTGAACTCTGATGGGTCTTGGGAAGGACTCTAAATGTACTGGCATCTTGGCTAATGCAGCTGGGCACAAAATTTGAGGTTGAACCTTATGGAAAGAAAGAAAGAAAAACTGAGTTAATTTATATTTGTGATCTAAGAATAAAACAGCTTAACAGAAAAAAAATCCTGTTTGGTGCTATGTGAATTCAAGCTTGTATCAATTCAGATTTAATGGAACACTGAATTAACTTAATGGCTGGTATCTTCAGCAGAAAGTCTTAAGAAGATAAGGAGATGTTGTTCCTATGGCTGTTTATTCTATAAGCCAGAGATTCTCAAAGTTCTTCACATCACAGCCTGTACAGAAAATACACTCAAAAAGGAGGCCAAGGCAATCACCATAATTCATACTTAGAACAGTTTTGTGGGCACAGAATGCCACATGGGATACCAGGGCATAAACTGACATTATAACTGATGGTGATCACTTAATGTATTTCCATAAAGGTCCAGGCATTCACCTTCTCAAAAACAAACCCGGTGCTGCAAACAAGAATAATCATTAAGTAGCATAGCCTTTAAATGTTCACTTTGCTCTTTTATGTAAACAAGCTATGACAATAGAAAGTTTAGGTATAGCATAAGAAATATGAGAATTCAGTGTTGCTGATTGAGGGGAGCCCAGTGCTTTACCTTATCCATTTGTAATTGACATAGAGCTACTTTTTTATTTCTAAATGCCAACACATTTCTTTTTTTTTCAAATGAAAAATTACTTCCCATCTGTATTGGCCAGCTTTCCTTTTGCAGGGACAAAATGCCCAGTGCACACAGTTTAAAGGAGAAGTTTGTTTTAGCTCACAGTTGCAGTCTGTGGTCAGCTGGTCTCAGCTCAGGCATCTGGGAACACAAAAGCAGGGAAAGAGCCCGAGAAGAAAGGGCCCGGGACCAGACACAGTCCCCGAGGTCACACCCCATGACCCACTTCCTCCAACTGGGCCATCTCCTGATTGCCCATTCAGTGATGAACTCTTCAGTGCACTAGTACATTGGGCAGCCTGGCACCCTCCCAGCACAGTCGCCTCTCCAGGAGTCTCTTAGTATGGCCAAGTTGGCAATCAGGATTAACCAGCCACCATCTGTACCAAGGTGGGTTTCAGGAATATTTAAAATGAGATCACAGATATTTTCAAATACCTCCTTTGGGTCAGCTCAGGGATTTAAATATTTTATTGGAGCCATTATAATTTGGCTATACAGTGATACCTGAGTTCATGAACTTATTTTGTCCTATAATTTTGTAAAAGATGGTCACATTCGTGTTTGTATGGAAAAGGTGGAAACAGGTTGTACTTGTCACAGATGCAGAATTTCCAAACAAAACAATATTTTGCCAAATGTTTCTGTTTGTGAACCAAATTGTTTGCAACAAGTGTTCATGAGCTGAGTTCCCACTGCATACAAACCCACAGACACACTCAAACCTATTACACTCCTACAGAAACACTCATATGTATGTTGCTTGAAACAGCAACTACCGATACTTCATGAAATAATCTTTGACATTTCTATTTCATTGAGTTACCTTAATCCACTTAGTTTCATGGCCAGTAATGGTTGCATTTTTCATAGGGCTTTGCACTCTTTCAGTATATGTAGCCCTGCTGATGGGGCAGTCTTTTCTTTTCTAGCACCATCGAGATGCTTGCACTTTTCCCCAGGTATTCTGGTCCCCATGAGCATCCCTGTGGATAATTCCCTTGCTGCCAAGGCCTTGCTCACCTAAGAGTGTAGCCTGCCCAGGTATCTCCACAATGGCAAACTGAGAAATTGCAAAATATTTTTAAATAGCAGAATATTCCTACAGATCCACCAGACTAGCACTTTCTCAGATTTGATGAGACTAAGACAGCTATTTTATCAACTGATCAAGAACCAAAATGAAGAGTCGGCCAAATAGCTCAGTGGATTAAAGTGACTACAAGCAGGCACAGGGGCCAGGGGTTTGATCCTAGGGCCTGCCATGCTGACCCCACCCCCAGAGCACCCTGAGCTGGCAATTGAGATTGGGAGTGCTGGCATGCACCTGTAATCCCAGCTCTTGGGAGGCTGTAAACAGGTGGATCACTGAGTTCAGTCTAGTAGTGAGATCCTGAACACCCTGTAGACCCTTCCCTAAAATAAAGAAAAAAATAACCAAAATGAAAGCATTGTGTATTAGGATGTTCAGACCCAGTCCCATTGCACAATGAGGGGTTCGGCTGCACTGCTTGAGAAGAGAAGGGCTATGAATGTAAGCCACTGCCTCTGTTCATTTTGAGGTACACACAAGCACACACACACACAGGCAGCCCGGGCAAGCACCTGCCCCGGCCCATAGCTGTCTGCCTCAGGGCGCTCTTCCTGATGGTGATAGTAGCGGACTGATTAATTAAGCTGCAAGCTTCTTGCATACATTTCCATTTTACTGTTCATTAGAATTCCTCAGGCAGCAAGACCCTTTTCCAACCCAGGACAGATGCTTCCTCAGAGAGTGGCTGACATTAGTGATTTGCCCCCAGGTGGCTGTATTTCTCAGGGGACTCTGTGTTAGAGCTGCCAAGTCCCCATGTTGCTGTCCCTCTCCAGCATGGCATTAGTGCCTGAGCCCTGTTTGTGAGGCTGTTACCCTCGCCCTCTCTGGCCACAGGCGTGAAAGTGCCGACTGATGACACTGTCAGTGCAGATCTGTGTGATGCTGAAGACACAAAAGGGATGACATGCTCTTCGCCAGCTTAGGGACACCGATCTGGCCATCAGGAAGGCCCGCCATCTCACTGCTGAGGGACAGTTTGTCCCTGATGGTGTCCACAGCCTACCTGGCTGGCAGCTCCCTGACATGGAGGTTTAATGAGGGCACAGTGAAAGCTGTCAGGAGGTGGGGCTCCTGGTGCCATGGGTCTCCGAACCTGAGGGTGATGGAAGGAGGGAGCCATCAGTCACTGAGAGCAGCTGCTTTTCACCGTGGGAGTGGCAGGGGCTCTCCAGGTCCTCTGTTCCCAGATGATGCTGATGCTACTGGAAATCCACGCTTCCCGGCTTGAGTTTTTGTAGCTCTGGAAGGAGGCCATCTTTCTTCTTGTAGCACTTCTAAGGTGAAGACCCCAGCTGCGTTCTGTCCTGTCTTCCTGCTTGTGATCGCGGTCCCATGCTGCATTCTCTGAAATGTTTCCCAGACATTCCAGGAGCCTTAGTTCCAAGCTCTGGGTTTTAGCGTGCCACCTTTTTGGGTTTGGCTTGCCATGGCGCCTGCAGGTGCTCTGATAGTGCTGGGATTGCCCAGGTACATTCAGGGGCTGAATATTTAGTACGTTATCAGTCGTATTGTTTCAAAACGCCCTCAGTGGAGCATTGACTTGCGCCAGATCTGTGTCCAGAGCCTTGGAGATACTGCCTCCTGAGTGAGGCCTGGTTGGCCAGCCTATGCCACTGACCTCCATCTCATTCCTGTTCCTGTTTGTTTCTGAAAGTTCATGTGTGTCATCCAGAAAGAGATCAGCAAAGGGAGTCTGGTGGTGGCAGCTGCTCATATGTTCATCTTGTCTCCTTGTCCGCTGTCATGTGGGCTCTCAGACCAGGCTCCAGGACCATTCAGGCAAACGGCCACTTGCATTGCCCATGAGTGTCTACCCAAAAGTCCTGCTGCCCCTCCACCTGTTCTGCTGAATCCTGCGGTGGGCTCCTGAGAAAGGACACATTCTAACCTCTCCACACTGAGCTTGTTTACCCTGCATTCTCTCTATGCTGTTTTCTCCTGGGGCCCAACCTGTGGTTTCTTGTCCTCAAGCCCGATGTCCTACTGAGCATCTTAGGGCTCTCACCTGCAGGGTTTCAGCACATACTCTTCTCTCAAAGGCCCTGAGTTTCCACCTGCACCCCCTCTAGCCAGGCTGGCTCTGGAGCTCAGCGCATAGACTCCAGGCCCCTACCCACGTCAAGGTGGACACAGCAGCAGCCGCCTTGGGTCTGATGTAACTTCCTGACTGGCCTTCCCCAGCTGACAGCCCTCAATGACTCCAGTGTGAGCCTCCCGTCTGGAAGATGCAGTCCTTCCTCCTGGACCCTGTACTCTGCTAATTAATACTACCTTCTGCTGGGAAGTGTAACTTTGAAAGCACCGCTGTATTGAGAACAGTGTTCTCTAAGAATGACATTATGACATTTGGGATAACTGCTTTTTATAATACCTTAATTAATTTTGTTTCATGAAGCACTTCACATGGAGATTTACTTTTTTTTAACTTGCTGGTGGTTTCAAGTTCATCTCTTAAAACAAGCAGTAGACATAAAACGTCCACACTTGGCATTTGTAGGTTAATTATGTCAGGGAACTGCAACAGGATCAGGGCCAGTTCTGCCTTCTGTGGCCTTTGGGCAGGTCTCCTGTGGCAGCTGTGGAAGACTTGATCTTGTCAGAAAAATAGCTTCTATGACTAAGAGCTCCATGGGGAAGGTGACTGCCAGACAGACCCCAGGTTACACAGGACCTTTTCCACAAGGCCTGCTGCACAGGCACCGCAGCCTGCACTCAGGGGCAGCCCTGTGTCCCCATGGCCTCTCGCTCCCTGTCTGTGCCCCACTTCTTGTCCTCCTTCCCTTTTTGCCGTGTCCTGCTTTGTATCACATGCAGCTTATAGTAAGTATATACTGAAGGAAAGCAAAAGCACAGATAGCAGGCAAACTAACATAAATCATTAAACTAATTTCATTGCTA
Organism: Tympanoctomys barrerae; assembly: GCA_002564285.1. NCBI lineage: Eukaryota > Metazoa > Chordata > Mammalia > Rodentia > Octodontidae > Tympanoctomys > Tympanoctomys barrerae. The sequence goes on along the minus strand of NDGN011133271.1, from coordinate 3,756 downwards.
AGTTTCAAATTTGGCTTTAGATTTCCTGGTGAAAACATCAAAGAGAAACAGAATCAGCTGTCTAATTCTCATTGTCTGGAGAGGAAGAGTTTTCAAGCATGAAAAGTACTACCATTGGCGGCCCTCCTGACTCACTTTGTGTGATGCATTTCCTGCCTCTGGTTGCACCAAAACTCCATCTTTCAATGTAGAAAGTGTGACTGTCATGTGATTTGATGTCTCTTAGGGCTTGGACACCGCTTCGCTTTCTGTACCTGCATGTTAAGGATGTTATTGACATCATGCCCTGGGTTTGGGAAATTGTCAGCCACCATTTCTCTAAGTGTGTCTTCAGTTCTTTCGTTGGTTTCCAGTAATTCCCATGGGCTTTTTTCATTCCTTTTCATTCTTTTTCCTTTTTTGCTCCCCTAATTGGATAGTTTACAATATTCTGGGTTAGTTACGATGGTACATGTCTATACTACCAGCCCTCTAAGAAGCTGAGGCAGCAAGTTCTCAGGTTCAAGCCCAGCCAGACACTGTCTCAAAATACAAAATTTTTTAAAATCTGGGGATGTGGTTCAGTGTGAAGGACCACAGGAAGTCAAAGGAAATTCTGTCTTTATGCCACTGACATATGCTTGAGCAAGTTTACTACTGAAGCTTTCTGTCCATGTTTTTTGTTCAGTCATTATATTCTTTGAGTTTTTATTTTTTGTTTCTGTTTGTCAATTTTCTTCTCTTGTTCCCAAATTTCACTTTTTAAAATCTGTACATTCTTGTAGTTTGCTGAACTTCCTTAGGATGATTGTTCTGAACTATGTGTCGGGCATGTCTCTTGGGTCCATTGTAGGAGCTGTGTTAGTTTCTCCTGGTGGTGTCTGACCTGCTGACCCTGCAGTCCCGTGTCTGTGTATCTGAGAAAACAGCTGTCTCTCCTATGTGACCCAGCTTCTCTTTTCATAGCCAGAGCTGCAGTGTTTGACGTATGACTGGCAGGGCAGTCTAGGCTGCTATGACCTTGACAGGCAGGGACCTCTGTAAGCATCTCTGGTCGGCCAGTTGCTGCCTGAGCTCTGAGTTCAGGTGAGGCTGCTGGCTGGCCCTGGCATCACAGGGTGATTTCTGGGCAGGGCAGGCACATGGGCTGGCCACTGGGTTCAGGCAGGATTACTGATCTCCATGAATAGGGCTGGAGCCTGTGCTCCGTAAAGTCCCTGAGGTGGCCTCTGAGTCTGTGGACACCACACCTAGACAGGCCCCTTTGTCCCTGCATGCTGCAGAGATATACCATGGCCAGATCCCCTGCCTGGCCAGGCCTTGCTATTAGTCTGAGATGGCATGGGGACACTTCTTCAAGGACTGGAGCCAATGTGCTGGGATTATGGGAGCTTCCAGAGCAGCCTTGCAGGTGATTGGGCTGATGTCTTACTGCCACCCCAAGCTGCGTGTCACTTGTAGTGAGCACCAGCACCTCTTGGGAAGCCACCCAGGAGCATTGGAGGATGTTTGGATGTTGACATCTGCTGCTGTGTTTCCTTCCTGCTTAGAAACTATAGGCTGAAGGAGGCATGAGCGCACTGTGCCTGTGGGGAACAGGTGGTCGAAGTGAGGCGATTCTCTGCATTCCTGTCGTGGTTAGAGTAGGCTCTGTGGCAAGCATGGCTGTGTCAGTCCCATTTCTGAGTGTTGAGGTTTTGCTCAGTAAACTGAGAGTCAAAATAAACCTTTCTTTCTTTAAATTGCAGTGTCTGATCCTGTGGCTCAGCCTAGGGAAAGAAGGAAGACAGGGCCTGACCCTTTGCAAGCACAGTATATGTGGCCATCGCTGTCACGGCTGATTATGATCATGCTTCCCCTCGCTGGGCAAAGTGCCACACACAGACAGCCCTGACAGGGAAGCCTGCAACCTGCATCACAGTTCCCTTTGCAGCCCTCTCATGTCAGAGAAGGTGATCAGCTAGGGCCCTACCTGCTGGTCATAGAGTCTGTGGCATGACTTGGGCTTGGGACACTGTCAAGGCAGATGTGGGATGCACCTCCTCCAGGCCAAGGAAGGCCCTGGGCACACTCCCAGAGACCTTGCGTGAGAGACAACAGAAAGGAAATATTTCCCCAAAACCAAAGAAAATAATTGATGAAATGTTTCTGATTAAGCACTTGAAATTAAAACAGCCCCGGTAGAGATGGATGGTATTTGAAGAATAGTTAATATGAAGAATTTGTAAAATAATCTTCAAGGTCCAGCAAGATCCAGTTCTCTGTTGAGAGCACCCTTGGCCTTAAGACCTCCGAGGTGAAAGGGAGGAAGGAGTTCGTGTTTCATGCAGGCCTCCTTTCCCAGATGGGGTGACTGAGATGCGGTGAAGGAGGAGCCGGGAGGGTACGCTCTCCCAGGCTCCAGTCATCTCTGTTCAGAGGTGCTGCAGCTAGCTGGCGCCTTTGATTCAGCCTCTAGTGCTCACCTTCTTATAATCATTAGTTCCCAGAGGAAAGGAGGGATGAATAATAGCTTCAAACTATTCTAGCTGGTCTTTCTAATCTAATTTTTGGAGGTGGAGTTGCGCTGCAGGTCTCACACGTCCCTTAAGCAGTCTTGCTGTTCCAGCCTCCTGAGTAACGGGGACGATAGGCATGCTCTGCTATGCTGGCTTCTCACCACCCTTTTGCACAAGGTGGTAGGTGACTGATAGTGGCGTGGATTCACCTGCATACTCCTCCTATAAAATTGAATAGTAAGTCTCAGAAATATAGTGCAGGGAGTTACCGTAACTTGGATGGAATGACTGACAAAGTCATAACTTTGTGTACAGAGACAAAAGTTGTTAAGGAAATATTTTGTTTTATTCACGTTTAATTATAGCCCAAAGAAGGATTGTATGTAAAATGAAAGCTGAAAGAATTGACTAAAGTAAGAAATCTGTTAGTTATAACCGAGGCCTTTATTTTGCTGTATTTGATCTCAGCTTGAGATCATATAATTAATTAAATGAACTCTAGGAGAGAATTTTGCTAAGTAACCTAGAAGTAACATCTTACCTATTGCCTAGAGATTACAGTCAAGGAAGGAGCTGAGAGCTGCATCAGCATGGTGTGCGGTGTGTGTGTGTGTGTGTGTGTGTGTGTGTGAGAGAGAGAGAGAGGGGTGCGTGGTGTGCATGCACATGCATGTGCGCCAGACTGAGTGGAGGCAGCCCTGCAGCTGCCCGCTAGGGAAGAGCGTTCCCTCACAGTGGAATGTATTCCCACCTTGCGGCCTCTGCCCACCAAGCTTACCTCTGCTCTTCCTTGTAGACCGCTGCTCTTCCAGACAAGCGAACATGTGGCCAACAGCCCCGCACTGGGGGAGATCATCCCATTCAGTGTCATCCTTCAGTTTCTGTTCACCAGAGCACCTGCTGAGCTGAAGTCTCCCTTCCAGGTACAGACTGCAGCCCTCCCTGTGAGGAATCCCAGCTGTGCCTCTGTGGTGAGCCGAACTCACTGAACAAGGAAGGCTGTCACTGCCAGCCTCTGCTTTTGGAGCACTGCAGAAAGTTACCTGAGAATCTGGAATTAGCTCTTTAAATAATAATGCGGGGGGCCTGCCCCTTAGCTCTTTAAGTGGCTACTTCCACAAAGCAGTCAGGCTCAGGTTGCTGTGGTTGATCCCCACACCTCAAGCCAGCCAAACCTGCCCTGAAGGCATTAGGAGCAAAAAAAAAAACAAAAATCCTTATGGGGCCGGGGAGATGGCTCAGTGGAATAAGCACTTCCCTGGCAAGCGCAAGGGCCTGA
>NDGN011133263.1:0-10851 GCA_002564285.1 Tympanoctomys barrerae | reverse complement strand
CTCTGTCTCTCTCTCTCTTTCTCTCTCTCTCTCTCTCTCTCTCTCTCTCTCTCTCTCTCTCTCCTCTCTTTTCTCTCTCTCTTTCTCTTCTGAGATTCAGGGAGTGGTTTGGCTTCATTCTTAACTCTGTCAAAGCCCTTTGTCTTCTGCAATCAGGGACTATAAATTTTGACTAATTAATTTGCATCTCTGACCTCTTTGTGTGTATTCTGTACCTTTAAACAATGGTGCAGCACAAAAAGGGTGCGTTTTCCTGAGCGACAGAGATCACTCACCTGGCCACACATTCATGGCGAATTAGTTGTGACTTAGCTAAGTAGAGTGTGAGGCCTCTGTTATGCCATGTGTCAATACCATGGAACCACAGGTGAAGGCCCAAATCAGCCACCAAGGCCAGTAATTCCCAGTCTTGGTGGACAGATGGAGCAGCCTGCTGCTTAAGCTGTCCATTTCACATACTCACACGTTCAATCAACAGGCATTCAAGGTTAAACATTCCAATCCCCGTTCCCTGGAAGGTGGCCTTAGTGAACAAGAGTTGATCAGGCTCTTGTTCTGCTCAAAGTGAGCAGGACTGACAGACTGACTGACTGGGGTTCCCCTGGGGGTGTTACCAGAACCAGACAGGCAGAAAGACAGACATTGTGTCCTCCTCCCTCCAAAGTGAGTCCCTGGAGCAGGAAAACAGAAGCCTTCCTCCAAATCTCTGAGGGAACTCAAGAAATCTTGAAAGTATGCCTTCCTGTAGAGACCCAGAGAGGTCCTTGCTCCATCTGCAAGGGCCACAACCGGTGACCAAAGAGGTCAGCATAGTCAGTCTTCTTGACTGACATACCAGATGCAACAGCATGCAAAAACACTGAAAGGACACCCAGAATTTGGAGGCAGATTTATTTAAGTTGACTGAAACTGGCCAGGATCATGCCCAAAATATTAGGTCCTGATCTCCAGTAGTCCAGGACTTACATGGAATAAGCAGAAGGCAGAATGCCTTGTCCAAAGGGGATTGGTTTATATAGTGTGCATCATAGTGACCAACTGTGTGTCACGGTGACCAGTCACTTCTCAGAGAGAGGAGCAGCTGAAACTGGCACAGGAACTGTTACCTGGGAAACCAAGAAACTGAAGTATACTGGTCATGGGGGTGGGAGGCATTTCCTGTTACAGATGAATCTAGGAAGAACCATGGTGAGTGATGAAAAGCCAATCAGAAAGTTTTATAGATTTTATAATTCTACTTAGATAGCATTCTGTAAACACTGGAGATGTTGAAAAGGAGAGTAGATTAGTGGTGGTCAAAGGTTGAGGAAAGGATGGAAGTGAGGGGTGTAAAAGGGTAGCTGTCATAAAGCAATGTGAAGGAGTTCCGTGGTGATGGGCATGTCCTGTACTCTGACTGTACCTATGTCAATAGTCTAGTTCTATTCTTGAACTCTAGTTTTGAAAGATGTTGCTATTGGGAGAAAGTGCATGAAAGATATTACAAGATTTTCTTTGTATTTTTTTTCACAGCTGTCTGTGAATATACAATTGTTTTAAAATAAATGTTTAGTTTTAAAAAGGTTATAGAGGGCTGTATGTAATTAATATGGATATAAGAAAAAAATTGAGATGATTTAAATTTAATTACAAGGGGCCAGAGGATGTAGGGTGTGTAGGGCCAGAGGAGAAGGGTGTGTGTGGGAGGGGTAATCAGTAACAACCTAAAGGCCAAAACCAATAAAAGACCGTTTTGCATTTTAAGTGTACAATATTAAAGCCTTAACTCAAATCCTGTCCCCAAGCACCAGGGCCAGTGGGGGTGTTTCCGTGTGCCTTTCCTGATGTTATTCCCAACCAATCCGGAAAACAAGTACTTTTGCAGCTGTTTTGTCATTCAAAAGGTGTCCTGCTCCCCATCGTCCCAATCTTTGTTGATAGTCAATGGCACAGTTTAAACAGTGCTGTCCTCCCCAAAGGTTTATGGAAATATTCTTAGCTCTAGGTCCGGCTGACATTCTTCAACTAGGGTGTGACCCCTGCAAGTGGTTATTCTGAGAACTTGTCCCAGAATCTGGTCTTTTTTTAAAATGTTGGCTAGCAATTGTAATAGTTTTATAAACGTTTCACTTTTAGAGATCTCTCCTTTTCATGAGTCGGGTTCAATAATGTCATCAGATTCAGGCCAAATTGTTCTAGTGCAGTCAACCTGGTTTAGGACAATAGAAGTATGGACGACATACTGAGCCACAAAATGAGTCCAACCAGCTGTCTGCAGTGATCCTCTTTGGATTCTGGAGATACGCAGGAGCCATGTGTGGCTGTGAAGACAGTGAGTCCTGAAACCTGGAGAGAAGCCATGGCTGGAATGGCAGATCTGAGGACTGACACGGGATGGGCACGGAGGGACCATGAACGTGGACTGGCCATTAGGAAGAGCCGTGCTAGAATTAGGGGATCTCTGGCAAAAACTTTCTCCCTGGGAAGTGATGCTGCTCATGACTTAAGGCAACAGCAGCATGCACTAGAGCAGAGCTCTGAGAGAACACTCCACCTCACAATCAGATGTTCAGATGTTCACAAAAGGGAAAATGTTTTTAGTGTAAATAGGCTCTCTTCTTGTTCAAGTCATTCTGCCGTGGCAACAGTGATTTAAGGAGGGATGAGTTTTTAAACATTTGGTCTCTTGGACTCCGGTGGCATTTTTTTTCAGAAAAGGGTACCTGGTTGGAATGCACATTCCTTCAATGCGCCACTCCAATTCCTGGTTGAAAAGAAAATGGTCGAGGCACCCCTGGTGGAGAAGGACAGAACTCTTTACGTGGGTTGCTCTCACTTAGCAAGAAGGAAATCCTTACTCGTCTTTGGGCCTGCAGTGCTAGGAGCTCATGAATGTAGACTGGACCCTGATTAGTGGTGTGTCCTTTCACACATCCTAGAGCCATTTTGATCCTCATGTTTCACATTTGACTTAAAGGATGTATCAGTGCCCCACCTGCATGAGGCTGGAATGCATGGGGTTGGTCAACAGGTAGACCTACTTTCAGGTCCTCTCTTTGAGCCCTTGGGAAAATTGATGAGATCTGATGTCTCTGAAGACAGAGCAGCTTTGTCTTCCTTTTCCTACAATAACCATTACCACTGAGTAAGTTCTCAGCAAATATATGCAAATTAATCATTAGAACCACTCCTTATTCATTCCATCAAGCATGTTCCTGAAATCTGCACCTAGCCTCTAGAAAGTTCCTCTACTGGCTTTCCTTGCTTTTCAAGATACAGATTTTGCTTGTAATTTCAGATCTTCTCTCTTCCTCATTAAGCCATGTTTCTGTGACTCTGCTGATAGATGGAAGGGAAGTCACATTCTGAACTCATGAAGCACCCTGTCAAGTAGTACTGGTACCTTCTCACTCAGGTTCCAAGAGTGCTCATAACACAAAAGACCCTAGAACTAAACTGAGAATAGAGGACAAGGTGGGTATTTGGGACAGTATTGTTATTGTTGCTCTTGTTATCTTGTGTTGCTGTGAATCAAACCCAGGGTTTCTTGCATGCTAGGCAGGAGCCCTGGCACTGAACTTCACCCTAGCTGCAGGCATCTGAATCAAGGGGAACTGAGGTCAATTTCTTACCAGATTTCTGTTCCAGATCAACACTTATTAATCACTTACTGGACTAAGGGACTGTTTTAAGCATCAAGGTTATAGTGAGCAAAGAATCAAAACCTCTTTTCTCCTAAATCTAGTACTCTGATGGAGGGAGATTGATGATAACAGTTGACATAAATGGTCACAATCATTTCAGATAATAATGAATTCTATGAAGAAAATGGTTCCTTTAATGAGTTCACACAACAGATATTTACTGAGCACCTATGTGTCAAGGACTCTCATAGCGCTAGAGCTTCAGAAGAGGAAAAAAATAGATACTCTTCATATTGAATTCCCCATTCCAGAGGAGGAAGACAGATGATAAAAATGGCTACACAGGTTGGGGGTGATAAGAATTTTAAAGACAAATAAAGCAAGGGAGCTGAAAGTGTGTGTGTGTGTGTGTGTGTGTGTGTGTGTATGTGTGTGTGTGTACATTACTGTAGACATGTTAGGGAAGCTCTCTTTGATCAGGCCTCTGGCAGTCTACAGCCATATCACCCTGAACATATTCGATCTCACTTGATAGTCTCAGACATTTTAACAGTGACATAACTTCTAAAATCAATTTCTACTGAAAACACAAACCACAAGATTTAGCTTTTAGGTGGTAGTAAGGAATAAATATGATGCTACATTTGAATTTGTCTAACAAGGTGCTGGGGTCATAAGGCACATGATAAGCCAAGTCTACTCTTGTGGTCGGCGCTGCTACAATGGTTGGTGAAAAGCAACCCAAAAATCTCTGCTCCTGCTATTAGCGTCTCCAGGAAAAGTCTCTGCATAAAGGGAAGGAGGAGCTTGGAACAAAAGAGAAAACTGGGGCTTTAATTCATCGTCATGTGGCATCCACCAGAGGCTGAAATCTTACTTAACTCAGATAGGGGAGAAGCCCTATTTCTAGGCTTTTTCAGCTTTTGATGTTGGCAGAGCCAGCAGGACTTCCGGCTGTGTGCGTCGCAGTGGATATGTGTAGAGGCCAGCATCTCCTCCTGTGGCACCCTGGTTGCAGGACTGGACAGGCCTCAGGAGGTTTGAGGAAGCTCTGGACGTCTGGTGCTGCCACAGGTGGGATTATGAAGACAGCCTCCACTTTCCTTGGCCATTCCACTCCTTCTCCACCACCTGGATCCAACCAGCTCATTCTGTAATTGGCTCAGCAACCCAGAGCAACCACATCTTTAAGAGTGACTGGGTGAAAAGAATACAGACATCTCTTTCCAAGACTAGTGATGAAAATATCAGTGCAGGCCACAGTAGGACTCTCCATAAGAATGGCTCTTGGTGATCAGCACTCTGAACACTCTGGCTTTACAAGAGGGATTATTACCAACGCTGTCGATCAGCTTGGCTGAGACATCACAGTGAACTCATAATGCATGTTATAGTTACCTTTCTCATTGCTGAGACAAAGTACCCAACTTCCAAAGTTAAAGGAAGAAAAGGTTCATTTTGGTTCACAGTTGATAGAAGCTTCAGTCCGTAGTGGCTGTTTCAACACAGGATGTCATGGGAGGGAGTCACTGCAGAGGAGAAGCAGTCCATAGCATGGCAAGCAGGAGGCAGCAAGCAACAAGAAGCATGAAGCAAGCCTACCTTGCTTCTTTCCCTTTACAATCCATCCAGGATGTAAATGTACTGATTGGTGCCACAGATACTCAGGTGGGGCTTCTACTGTCCACCCCATGAGGCCAAATTCCACAAAATGAATCTACATTCACACATCCCAATCTAACCAACTTCAAAACTTTCCACCTAAGACTGCATGAGACTTTGAGGGGAGGAATCCAAGTGCAACCTACAGCAATGCATGAGACATAAATAATCTGAGATTTTCAAATCAAGGCCTGCAAAGATCTCAGGAATGATTATTCTTTCGGTCTCCTTTTACCAATTGACTTGAAACATTTAAAATAGGAGGAACTACTTTCCTAAACAAGGGAGGAGTTGCGACCCAGCATAGAATAAAGCAGTGACTCAGAGATTAGCAACGTCAGGGTGTTGATGCCAACCTGAGAACACAGATGAAGGAGGTGTTCTAAGGACCTGGGGGCACCTGGAAGAAGCTTAGTTATGGTGATTCCATCCAGGAAGAGCTGAAGCCACGGTGGGCACACAGTCCCTGAAGGCAGCTCCACATTTTCAGGAAACATTTTCTTCCCTTTCTTCTTGCTTCCTGGTTTCCTGCCGACATCTGCCACTGGCTAAGTCCAATGGAAATCCCATTTCCATGACCACCTGTGAAGCAGAACTCCAAGGGGAAACCACTAACATACGGCAGAGAACGAAAGGGCAAGGAGATAATCTGAGAGCAAAACCCAACCCAGGGGTGTGTCAATAAACACCATTTCCTATAAATTATACTCCTTTCTTTATTTTTGCTACATTAGGGTTTGAAGACAGAGCCTTCCCACTATGCTACAAGCCCTGCCTTTTAGATTTTATTTTATTTATAATGTTAGCACAGGGTCTTGCTAAGTGACTTGCTAAGGGCTTGAATTTGCATTCTGCCTGCCTTAGGTTCCCAGAGCGCTGGGGTTACAGGCGTGCACCACCATACTCAGCCTGATTTTAGACTTTTGATCCTCAGTCTGTGATGGCACTGGGCCAACTACATTTCAAAGTACAATAGCAGAATTCTTTTGGCAAGTGCTTCACTAGATAAGCTGGGCCGGGATTTTATGTCAGGCCAGTTGGTTTACAAAATTGGTGTCTTTATCCAGCTATGCAAAAGGCAACAAGAAACAACAAGTACTTCTTTCATAGAGCTAATTTTATCTGTTGTAAATACATTAAAACACCAGTTTTCTAGTAAAACGCATAGTTGTGTAGTATACAGAAAGATTGATCTCTAAGGCTTATTTTTCATTTTTATTAAGGCACAATTTGCATACATTAAATTCAACCTTTTAGTACACAGTTATATGAGTTTTGACAAATGTGCTCCATTGGGTAACAAGGACTACAAGCAAGATGCAAAATTCCATCATTCCGCAGAATTCCTCTGTGCCCCTTTACAATCAACCTCTCTCCTTCCATTGAGCCCCCGGCCACTAATGATCTATTTCCTGTCCTCTACTTTTGCCATTTCTAGAATATTGTATAAATGGAATCATTTAAGTTTGGTTACTTTCACTTAGTGTAATGTATAGATTCATAAATTTTGAAACACGCACAACAGATTTTAAAGATCCTTCTTGCTCAATGGGGAAGTGTCTGAGCATTTCTTCTTCCTTGTCTCTAGGAGTAGTTTTTGCACAAGTTACAACATTGGTGACTCTCTTTCTTCAGCTGGAAAATGGGGACATTAGTAGTACTCATCTAGTAAGATTTCTGCCAAGATGAAACAAGTTCTTATACATAAAAACAAACATAAAACCATTATGTCAATTTTACTATGAATTTTATTATCATTACAATATTTTTTGTATTTTAAGGAAGGGTCTACAGGGTGTTCAGGATATCACTATATAGATTGGACTCATAGTGATCCACCTGTTTACAGCCTCCCAAAAGCTGGGATTACGGGTGAGCACCACCACACCCAGTCTCTATCATTATAATTATATAGTTATTGAATAAACAATAGGGACAACTTCAAAATGAGTGGGAAAAGACAGTTGTAGCATACAAAGCAAAGGTTGAAGTTTTGGACCATGTTGTTGTACCTGGGCTTTCTGAGAGAAATCATTTCATTAACAATAAACTTTCGTGTTGAATGTTACGGATATGCTTATTGTGTTGTTTCCCAGCACCCTTGACTTGTTCTGATTCCCTCTTCTTGTGGCAACTGTCCTTTATTAGATTATTTCTGAAGTGTTTCCACAACATTAATAAAATGAATTTACTGGGTTGGCCAACCCTGTCCCTGCTTAAATGATAGCCATGTGATCAAGCTACAACCAATCAAAGAACTTTGTAAGCTCTTCTCTGTGGTGATTGGTTTAGGCTTGGACCCACGGCTTTGGGGCATCCAATGAGAATCCTCTCTGGAACTTAACTGGACCAACTAGGGACAGGATGCTTTATTTTACTAGTTTCCTCAAACTTCTAGGTTATAAATTGAGAACTTGTAGCAGCTACCTTCATCATCATAAGGGAAGATTCTCTCTGTGAATAAAATATAGGAATTTGTTGTAGAAGAACACATTTTTATAGTGGGGAGAAATGTGACAGATGTTTTAAAAAATAACTTGCAATTGTGGCAAAAATGACCTGCACTATGACAACAGGACCCAGTAAATTCATTTTATTAATGTTCTTCAGTTTAAGCCTGTTTTAGATTTATTTAGGTAAACCACAGTGCCCTGACCTCAGAATTTTAGATTGTGGATAATGATCTCAAGTTGTGGATATTACAAAGAATAGCATCTGTACAAAACATAAAACACTTTATGAGTCTTAATACATGATACTTGAGGGCTGGTGAGATAGCTCAGCCATATAAAGTGCCTGCTTAGGCAAGCATACAGGGGCTGCGGTTCAATCCCTGGAACCACATACCATGCCAGCCCTGCCCCCAAGGTGGGCTGAGCAAGCCACAAAAACAAACAAACAAACAAAGAATGATACTTGAAATAATCTTACACTATGACTTGGTGTTGTTATTCATGTTCCCTACATCCTACCTTTCCTAGATATAGCAAAAAATCTTCAGCCTTAAGATGCAGGATTGCTCTTTGATTAAAAGAAGAGATATGTATGAACACTTTGGAGAATAAATCACCTTTGGATGTGACTTATTTTCGTTCTTTAGTATGACATGTATCTAGCTGCTCTGGATTGAATAAGTGTCCCTCAAAGGTCCTTGCATCCATGTTTTAAAGACATGGTCCCTAGCGTGGCACTACTGGGATATAGAAACTGTTAGGAGATAGACCTTTATGGCAGCTCTCAGGGATATGCCAGGTAAGCCTGCAGGGGAAGCCTACATTACCCCAGTCTATTCTTTCTCTTTGCTCCCTGAGTTTTGTTGTCGTTGTTGTCTTTCTGAGACAGGAACTTGCCATGTAGCTCAAGTTGGCTTTGCCACTTTGCAGCCCAAGCTGATCTCGAACTTGCAATGATCTTCCTGCCTCAGCCTCCCAAGTGCTGGAGTTACAGGAATGTTCACCACATGCAGCTACCCTGTTTTGGTTTTTTTGTTTTGTTTTTCTGGCTCAGCCCACCCTGAGGACGGGGCTGGCATGACAAGTGGTACTGGGGATAGAACCGTAGTTCTCTGAGCCTGCCTAAGTTTGTTTAAGCAGGTGCTTTAAACTGCTGAGCTATCTGGCCGGCTCCCTGGCTTTTGACATAAGTGGACTTTCAGGTCATGCCCTTCCACTATGGTATGCTGCCTTGTCAGAGACCCAAAGCAATGGCTTTTCAAGATCTTGGACTGGAACCTTGAAAGCCATGGCCAAAATAAACCTTCCATCTCTGAAACTGAATCATCAGGTATTTTGTAATAGTAGTTGGGAGCTGACTCATATACCCATCTTTGTTTTATGTGAGTGCAGGATCATGTCTGGCACAGTAAGAAGATGTTTTTGGATAAAGTCTTACAGATGTTATTACAAAGAGAATGCTTCTTTTTTTTTTCCTGGAATTGGGGATTGAACTCATACCCTTGCACTTGCCAGGGAAGCGCTTATTCCACTGAGCCATCTCTCTGGCCCAAGAATGCTTCTTTTTGTGGCTCTACATTCTTTTAATAGAAGACTTTGTAGTTTCTTATCATCCCTTTCCTCTGAATTCTGGTTTGTCTGGGTGACCCTCCTTGGCCCATAGATTGAGGCAGAAGGGATGCACCCTGTTCTGAGCAGAGGTTTTCAGAGATTCTGTGGCTCCCCTCCCAGTGGACACCTCTAGTGGCTGTTCAGAAGTCTAGCTCACCAGTTGCAGAATGAGAACCCTAAAAGAAAAAGCCACCCTGTCTTGAGCAGCTCCCAGTAGATGGCCACAGTAATCACATGATCCCAGCTGAAGCCCCACAAACCTCTCTTCAGCCTCATTTGCCAACCCACAATATGAAGAGCTACCCACAAGATACTGTCTAACTTACTATGTTTTGAAGAAGACAGAGTGACCAGGTGTAGTCATCTCGAACACACTGAGTCACTATCCAAGCACAGAAGTGGCTTTAGTGTCACTTCGGTTACTCACTCTCATGTGACCTTGGGTACTACATTCCTGTTGCCTCTCTCCATCTGCCTAAATTAGGAGTAAATTAGGAGTAAACACCAATCTGCCTCATATGATTGTGAGCATTCAATAAGATAAAATCAATGCGGGGGTGGGAAGGGTGGGTTGTGCTGAATTTGGTGACCTTTGGGCTTCTTTGCAAACTTGAGGGTTTATATGGACTCTATAAATGTAGGTGCTGAGTGTTAACATTTTGCATGGTGTAGACACATAATCAATATTGATGACACTGTTGGAATAAAATTGTCAAGACTTGACAGTGAACAGCGATAATCCTCCTGGGACTCATTCTTTGTTCAGAGCTGAATTCTGCAAGGCATTTAGGAAGAGCTACGTTGAGAGGATAACAGCTGACCGCCCCACTTCTGGACAGGAACACCTCCATAGTCATTCAGTCCTGTTGTATTCAGAGGAAAAGGCAAGGAAAGGGAAGCTGGGGTGGAGTCTGAGTCTCAGCTCCCACTTGTCTTCTCAGTGAGGAGCTATGACTGAAACTTTTCCAGTGCTTCTCTGAATTGAAGGTCAGTAAAACATAGTACCACTTTGTAAATGGCCCTGCCTTAGAAGAACCAGAGTTCAGTCATTACCAATGGAGCATTTATGCCAGGACGCCAATCTATCCCACCACAGGTGTTCATTCGGCCCTAATGATCCTACTGTGTACCTCATGATGGGCTCTGTCAGGGAAGTAAGAGGACCCAGAGCACTGGGACCACTGAGTGCAGATCCTTTCCAGAGAGCTTCCTTTCAAAGGAATTCCAACTAAGTGGATTTGGCTGCTGCCTTACTTCCATCCGCTATAACAAAGCAGCATAGACTAGATGACTTATAAAAACAGAGATGTGTTTCTCACAGTTCTAGAGGTGTGTATTAGTGTGTTTGGATTCTGAGGAAGGCCGTCTCCCAGGCTGCAAACTGCCAGCTTTTCACTGTATCCTCCCACGGTGAAAAGCATGAGAAAGGGTGCTAGGACCTGCTCATAAGAGCACTAACCCATTTTGAGGTCTCTACCCTCACGACCTGATCACCTCCTGAA
>NDGN011133220.1:0-17025 GCA_002564285.1 Tympanoctomys barrerae | reverse complement strand
TTTTTTTTTGTGGAACTGGGGATTGAACTCAGGCCCTTGCTCTTGCCAGGGAAGTGCTTATTCTATTGAGCCATCTCCATGGTCCCAGTCCAGTTGATTTTCTATAACACATACTACTAGTGATAAACTGTGCACTTGCTTATTGGTGATGTTCACTGTCCATCTGATCTCAATAAAATATAAATTCCACCAGAGAATTTTCTGCTACTTTATTCATGAATAAATACACCAAGAGTAATATCTGAAACATACTTGTTTTCAATATACATGTTTTGGTTGCTTGGAAACTGGAGCATTGATTTTGTTTATGAACAGGCTATGCAAAGTCTTACTTGAATAGACCCACTTGTCTCCTAATACCTCATCCTTTGTGAAGACTTTCCCATTCTTTAAAATCATCTCATGGTCATCTTCCTCTGTGCAGACCACCCTACCTCCTGTTTCCCTGTTACAGTAGCTGGTGTCTCCTCACTGTCTCACTATTGATGTGGCCCAAGTCAAACTCCAGTACTCAACCCATCCTCACCGGCTGTTTTCATCAAATGTGTTTTTATTTATAATAATTAATTTTGCTTATTTATAATCTTATTTATTTTATTTTATTTATAATCTTAATTTTATGACTCCCCTTTCTTTAATACTTTTGCTGATATAACAAATATTTATCCACCAAACACTGCAAAAGTCTCTTTGTCCGATGAGTTGATAAAGGGATGTGTGAAATAATTATTATAGTTGATAGAGCTGCTGTGAAGTATTCAAATCCTC
Organism: Tympanoctomys barrerae; assembly: GCA_002564285.1. Classification (NCBI taxonomy): domain Eukaryota; kingdom Metazoa; phylum Chordata; class Mammalia; order Rodentia; family Octodontidae; genus Tympanoctomys; species Tympanoctomys barrerae. The sequence continues at coordinate 16,257 of NDGN011133220.1, read as the reverse complement.
CCAAACAGGATTCAAAGCTGGAAAGTTTAAGAAAACAGCAAGAGAAAGATATAAGGGAGGTGGTGAGGAACCTCACCTCCAGGTCTTGATAAGAGTGATATGACAGAGATAGTATTCATCATTCTAGAGAGGATCAGTGATAAGGCAACTGCCAGAGGAGCAAGTTGTTACAGAAATGTAGCGAAGAAGAGTTGAGTATGTGGGAAATTTTGCTGATCACAGATCCTGAGATTAAGAGATTATAGGAAAGGGCCTTCACAAAGATGCCAGTGTGGAAGATAGTTTAGATGTTCAAAGCATGTTCAAAGTCATATGCAAGTTACAACTGAAGGATGATGGTTGAATGGCGAATCCTGGCGTTTGTGGTGGTATAGGCAAGTAGGAATTAAAGGTGATAATTGCCAGGAGCACACAGAGTTCTCAGGGTCACTGTAGGATTTATTTCAAACACAATACTTCTAAACAATCACTTTCTGTTTAACTCATTCTTTGACTCAAACAATTCTCTACCACAATAAGAAATGTAAAATTTGTCCTAACACTGTTTCATGGTCCCTTACCCTTTCAGATCTGCTTTTTTCTATATACCTCTCTACAGTGTTATGTATGAATGGTCACTATAACTGATCATCTGTGTCTTCTACTCCTTTGTGTATTTCTCACTTTGCCACATACACTTTTGTAAACCAAAACAAAAATTGAATTCCAATTACAACCTGTGTAACCAATGACTACTTTAGTTTTCTTGTCTCCTACTTCCTTATATGGTTCATTTATATCTTCTTTTCCTTCAAATTCTAATATCCTTTTCCTAGTGTTAAGGTCAATCAATGACATTAAGGTTCCTTTTTAACGTTATGAAAACTCTGAGTAAAAAGAGTCAGGAAAAAAGTTCTATGTATTCTTACTACCACATTTTCATTTTGCCTGTGTCTTTCTTCACAGGATCTGTCTTCCGTTCTCCTTCAATGGATACAATATCAGTGGTCTTATACACATCACACTCTCCACTCCAGTGCTAGGTCACACCCTCAGCAATTATTTTTATGTCAATGATTTTTCAGTCACTATTGAATTTTTCTTATCAGCCAAGAAATACATGCTTACCACCTTCTTCTTTGAGAAACAATTCTTTGGACATCATTTCCCCTTTCAGTAAATGATTCATTTCTTTCCTCCACTCTGCTGTAAAAACCCTTGACAACTTGTCTGTACTTGCTGTTTCCAATTTTCCTGCCCTCATTCAATCTGATCTTTTATCATACTTCATTAAAACTTTTCTTACCAAGGTCAGTAGTGACTTCTAAAATGCTAAATCTCCACACTCATCTTATTTGACCTAGTTGTAGTATTCAACACAGTTGATTATTCTGTGTTCCCTCTTTCCAAAACAATTCACTTGTCTGCCAGATATATCTACCGATTTCCTTCTGTCTCTCTAGCCACTTTTTACTCTAATTGGTTCCTTCACATTCACTGAGTTGTTAATGTCAGCAAGTGCCTGGACTCAGTGCTGTTTTCATGGGACACTATTGAGAGCCTTGTCCTTCGATACAAGATGTCCTTGCTGAGGATTCTCAAATTTGCACATCCAGTCTGCATGACTCAATGCCAGACTCCTGTACCCATTTGTGTACTCACCATGAACCACCGTATGCCTAAAACTTAAGGTGACCAAAGTAGATTTATTTTGCTATCTAAGTGAATGACTACTACATTCTTCTTTTCACTGGAGAGTTAATCTTACTATTTCCCTGAATCTTCCTTTCTCTTTCCCTGTATCACATGCATCAGCTCATCTAGAATTGTTTCTCAGCATCCCCTCCACTAACATTTTAGTTCAAACTATCATAACATCTCACTGGAACATTGCGGTAGTGTTCCATCTAGCTACCTCAGCTTTTTCCTGAACCACCTCACCCCTTTTCTCAATACAGCATTCAATGATCCTGTTCAAACCCAAATTAAAACACAGCACTCAGTTCTAAGCTGTTCTGCTCAAAATCACTCACGAGATTTCAAACTGATCATGAGAAAAATCCTCAATTCTTATGCCTAGAAATCCTACACAGCCTGGCTCCTCCTTTAACTCTGTCTTTAGCACTCTCATCTCCTGACATTCTCTAGACTACCTCCAATCATGCAAGTTCCTAACTGTTCAGTTATGCCAAGCAAGAATCTTTGGATTTATTAGTGTTCTCTTTGGTCATTCATGGTCTCACAGACAGCTATATATCTTATTCCCTCAGCTTCCTTGAGCTGCAAATCAAGCCATATCTGACTGCACTAAATTAAATCACTTGTTCTGCCAAACACTTCCTATTTTATTTCTCCATTTTTTATTTTAAATAAATAAATACAAACCATAAAAACAATGTCACAAAATTTCAAAATATGATTGTAGGAGAGTAACAATGGTTAGTACCTTACATATTGTCTTCAAAATAGCTGCTCATATTAAAAAATGTAGGCATGAAAAATTGATCAATCAATATAGGCATATACCTTTCCCATCAGTGAGCTAATAACAATTAGTAGTACAACTATCTTAGCTATCTCATGTGTGTACATTTATATTTATATTTAATTTTTCCTTCACTCTTCCTTTCTCCTTTGCCCCTTCCAATTTCTTTTTCTCTTTGATCATTTTCTTCCCATTTCACAATATCTATTGTCCACTTTTTTATATATATTTTAGAGTAGGGTCTACAGAGTGTTCAGGGTCTCACTCCTAGATCATAGTGATTCACCTGTTTACAGCCTCACAAGAGCTGGGATTACAGGCAAGCATAACCACGCCCAGTCTCAACTGGCATCTCAGCGTGCCCCAGGGGCGGGGTGGCACAGTAGGCCCAGGGATTGAATTCCCGGCCCCTGCACCTGCTTGCAGGAGCTTTAGTCCACTGATTTCTATTGTCCATTTTTGGCTTAACTTGTTCTTTCAGCTTATTACACTAGGGAGACAATATGACCCATACATACAAGACTGGTTTATTTCATTTATAAGTATAGTCTCAAGTCACATCCATTTCCCTAAAAATGTCTCAATTTTATCCTTCTTCAGGCTGAGTAGTAATCCATTGTATAAAATACCATATCTTTTTTGAACCATTCTTCAACTGATGAGCATTTGGGTTGTTTCCAAGATTTTGGTATGACAAATTGTGCTACTGCAAACATGGGTGCACATATATCACTGTGATGTGATGTTTTTAGTCATACTTGTTAGGGAAAAACTTCAAGAGACAGCGCTCATAAATAGATATAAAACGAATACAAGAGCACCCAACTATATAAGACAATTATTAATATATATGAAAAATCAGATAAGCAATAACATAAGTATAATGGAAGACTTCAATACCCCATTGTCACATAGAAATAGATCAACTAGACAAAAAATCAACAAAGAAATAAAAGAACTGAACCAATCCTATGAGCCAATGGACTTGATAGATGCTTTCAGACTGTTCCACCCAACATCATCAGAATACACAATTTTCTCAGCTACACATGGAACATTCTCTATTTCTTTATTACATATTATATTTACATGTAACATCCTGTAAATTCATTTTGTAATTGGTTTATTATTTTTCCTTTCTAGAATGTCAAATAAATAATCATTCTCAAAGAGGAAGGAGTAAAGAGATGAAAGAGCAGGGAAAAGAGGGAAGAAATAAAGAACTGAATTGGGATGTGTAATGTTCATGCATAAAATAAAGTTTGTAAATGTTATGTAGTGTAGGCATGTACCTCTCAAGAAAGAAAAGAGAAGGATCAGGAGATGGGGTGAGGGTAGGGCAGGAAGGAAAAAGGGACGCAAAAGGAATTAAAATATGTATACATACCAACCTCCCACAAGGAACGCAAAATATGTACTATAGACATATACTAAAGAACTAAAATTAAAAAATGATTTTGAAAAACAATTTTTATCAGTAAAAGAAAGTAATCTGAAAGGTAAAAAAAAAATGATTTCTAGAAAGAACAAGAAAAAAAAGAACAAACTTATGTAACCAAGGTTTTAAACATGCTCTCAACAATGAGGCCTACAATTCTTAAAAGATTCAGTGCACACAACATCATTCATAGAGGCTTTCTTTCATGCATGGTTTATTTTTTAATGTATTTAATACACAGTCTACAGGGTCTCACTACACAGATCAGACTCATAATGATCCTCCTATTGTCAGCCTCCAAGTGCTGGCATTACAGGTGCGTGCCACCATGTCGAGTCTCAGTGGCCATCTCAGAGCATCCTGGGGGCTGGCATGGCATGCCGGGAATTGAAACTTGGACTTACATCTACCTAAGAAGGTGCTTTAATCTGCTTAGCTATCTGGCTATTCTTTCATGCCTGATTTTTGCCACAACATTTCTAATAATATTGCAAAGTTAATGCAGAAAAAAACAATGAGGAAGAAAGAAACTCAGAAATGTATATTAATAACAGATATGAATTTAGTCATTGGATGTATGTATATAGAATAATATATATATATATATATATATATATATATTTCTATGTAACTAATAGAATGTTAAACTAAAACATAATGTTTTATTTTTGAACTCTCTCTTGACCATAAAAATGAATTTTTTATATTTTTATTTTCTTGAGGAAATAAAAGATGAACTTTGTGTAATACTATTTATGGAAGATATAAATTGAAAACTTATAGGAAAGTAGAGATGGCTTTCACCTTTGAGCAGTTTGACTACAGCTGCAGAGGTTGAAAGTCAGACTAGGTCAGCACTCAAGAGACAATTCTGGGAATGTGCTGAAGAGCGTGGGGAATTAGACCACCTGAGTCAACAGAGAAACACACACAGAGGTGCGAAAACCGTTATCCTCAAGAGGTGTGGCTTTTCTTATTTTGGGGGGACAATAAAGCATATGTTTGTGAACTAATGAAAAGGATATTATACAGATGGAAATTCTTGATGCAAGGGATTAAAAGATTGGAGCATTGTCCTTGAATAGAACAGAAGTGATGTCACCTAATACACAAATAGGAGAATGTGGAGCTTCTTTAGCTAGCTGAGGAATTATTTATAAAAGAGAAAGTAAGGCAAAATATCTTGGTATACAAGTAATCCTATTGTGGGTATAGTGGTGGGAAAGTGTGCCAATTTTTAAAATGGGATTTTTTTATTCTTTTGAAAGAAGATATGAGCTGTCCTTGCTCTTTGTCACTTTGCTCATCTCTAGAGCAAAGCACCTGACACAACTTAACGGAGATGTTTCTTAGTTCACTATTTCTGGAGCCGTGGATCCATAGGGAGCTGGCCCCAAGCAGTAAAGGAATCATTGGTCTGTCATGGGAGAGCTGCTTGGGTCATGGAAGTAGGAAGTGGACAGGGAAGGGAAGAGCCAGGGAAAGTGCCTGGCACACCCTGGTGCTCCATGCCCTCAGGAACAGTCTCTTCTCACCAGAGTCCACTAACAGCTCCCTTAGCTCCGAACTCTTCAGTGGGTTGACCCACCAATAGATACAGCACCACAGAATCTACTCAATGACCAAAAGCCTCACTCTGAACACATGAGGCTTGGGGCATATCTTGGTCCACATCATAATGCTCTGAGAAAATGATATGTCTTGCTTAAGAAACCCATTGACATAACTTCTATGGCCATACTGCTGCACCTGGTTTTACTTATGCGTCTTTATAGGTGATTTTATATTCTTCATGTTAATTGAAAGCAGTTCGGTTTTTTGACAATGGTTTCCATATTGCACTACGTGCTCTTCCAGTTAGTTATTTGGATTACCTGATATAAGCGTGGAAAATTGGTTTTTACAAAGTTATAAGGAATGTAAAAAGGACAAGAAAAAAATTAAACTTTAAGGAGCCATAGAATTGCTTTGGATGTTCTACATGGTACTACAGGACTCAGTTTTCCCCTCTAGATTTTGGACTTGTTTTTGGTTGCAATGCTTTGTATTCTACTGTTTGTACGTTTTGGAAAGATAGTGTTTTCCTTGTGCCACTGAATTATGGAAGTATTTAACTTTTCATTTATATAGGGTCTCACAGCAAAAAGTTTTGCCTTCGATCTTGGAGGAGACTTAGGGCTTGGACTTTTCAGCAATGCTGAAACTGTTAGGACTTCAGCAACTCTTAGAGATAGACTAAAATGTGTTTTGCATAAAGGGATATGTGTGGGCATTTGGGGCCCAGAAGAAGAATGTTATGGTTTGAGCCTAGTTGTCCTCCCAAAGCCTCTTGCAGGCATTGGGGTGGCTTCTACAGTTTGTGATTAATTCATGATACAGTGCTGGGATTTGGGTGTGAGTGCTACACCCGCCCTGGAGCAGATAGCATGAGTACAATTTAAGGGAGGGAGAGAAGCTTGCTAGTTCCCACAGCTGCTGCTCCTCCCTTGCTCTTTGCTGTTTTCTGCTGCCATGAACCACTGCCCTCTGCCCTCTGCCCTCTGACATTCTGCCTAGTTGCCAGCCAAGTATGCTTTGAAACCTCCACTGTGAGCTACATAAACCCCTCCTTCTTTAATTTTGGGTGTTGGGTATTTTGTCCCAACAATGAAAGAAGAGTAACTGAGGGTCATAGAACTTAAAATGATTTCATAAATTACATTTGTTGTACAAATACAACAATTCAAGGCTCTCCCATTGAATGTAACTCAATAATACATTCTCCATCTGTAATAGTTAGTAAGTAGAGACTCAGTGTTGCAGGAACAGCTACTTAAGAAAGACAGTAAAAGGAACAAAATGGCCTACCCAGTTAGCTAGTCTACAGTGAAACTGAATAAAGGCAGATAAAATTCCAAAAGAAGTGAATTTTCTACTAGCCAAGATATAGCAGCAGGCACTGCATGAAGCTTCCAGCTGAAGTGACTGAACAAAGTATAGGAAAAAAATGACTTTTAAGAGTTTGAGCATAAAGTGGCAAGATGTAGTTTATCTTTGAGAGGGGACAAAAAAATGAGTTGCATCCTATAATTTCTACAGAGCTGGAAAGGTCAACCAGCCAACTCCACTGGCCAGACAGCAGAGTGCTTGGGCTGAGAAAGTAGAGCTGCACCAGGAGATTACTCCAGAAATAGGTGCAAAGGGCACTGGGGCCTCTGACCATGCTGGGTGAGGTGCAAAGTACTACTGGGGGAAATTTTCCAAGACTGGACCAATTGTCCAATAGAATTAACAAAAAACATCTAAATAATTTATTTGTAAGAAACAAGAATAAGATTAAACTTATCAAAAAGAGATAGAAAATATGTTTCTGAAAGATGCAACCCAAACTTCTAAACAGAAAAATAGAATATTTAAAATGAAAATTTATTGCTTGAAATTAATAGCAGGTTTGATTTTATAGGTAAAAGGATTAGTGCACATGAGAATGTAACAATAGGATGTACCCAGAATAAAACACAGAGAAAAGCACTAAGGAAAAATGAGGAGAATTGGTAAGTTGTGGAATGACTTTAACTATCTGACATTGAAGGAAGGTGGGGAGAGGTTGGTGAAAAGACAAAAGTTTCAGATAAGAGGAATTATTACATAAGTTAAATGAAATCAGTCATTAAAAGCAGATACAAATGATTTGAAGTACTTAAAGCGGATAATTTTCAAATTTGAATAATAATTTAAAGCCATAGATTTTTTTAATTTTTAAAAATCTATTTATGTATTTGGTACAGGATTTTACTATGCAGTTCAGACTCCTAGTGATCTTCCTGTCTCAGCCTCCCCAGCTCTGGGATTACAGGCATGTGCAACCACACCTCATTTTGTGGCCAGTTTAGCACAGGGCCAGCAATACATGAGGTACCAGGGATTGAACCTGGGTCCTTGTGCTTGACAGGCAGGTACTCAGACTACAAGCTATCTCCCCAGTCAAAAGTCATAAATTCTTTAAGCACAACAAACCTCAAGATGGAAAAACATAAAGAAAATGGCAATATGGCACATTATAATACCATCTCCTAAAACTAGTGATAACTAGAAATTCTTAAAAGATACTTGAAAGAATAGACATGCTACAAAGATAGGGAGAAAAATACAGATGACAGTACGTTTATTACCAGAGATATTAACAGGTAGAGGAAATTGTATATTTCTTTGAAGTTAAAGATGCTCTAATATCAATTTAAAATTTCCTACTTCATGAAAATTTCCTTTAATACTTCAGCTCACAAAGTTTTTCAAACATGAAATGTCTAAAAATTTCACTACTCATAGATCTGCCTTACACACAATGTTAAAGGAAATCTTAAAGAACAAAAATAATATTAAATGAAGCTTGGATCAGCACAAAAGAATAAAAAGCACAAACATGACATGGATGAATATAAAGAACAATTTTAAAGATAACACCAGAGGAAAATAACAACTATTTTCTTTTAAAAATATTTTTGGTGCAGGGTAATGCTATGTGTTACTGTTTGTGGTTGATGTCCCACAAAGCTTCATGCAATCATGAGCGATGGCTTTTCAAAGGCAGCTGAATCTAGAGTCTGTGATTGGTTCATTGTTTGCTGCTGGGATTGGGAACATGAATGCCACACCTGCGCTATGGTGGTAGCCTGCACACAGAATAAGGGAGAAAAAAGCCTTGCTTCCACCCTTTTGCCTTTGTTGCTTTTGCTGTCTTCAATGACCTTGAACTGCTGTCCTTCTGCCATACCACCCGGTCTTAGAACCAGATAATTATGGGCTGAAACCTCCATACACTGTGAGTTAAACAAGTCTTTCCCTTTTAATATGGGCATTAGGTATCTTGTCCTAGCAAGGAGAGAAAGGTAATTAAGACTTTTTTTTTCTATAAAAGTTGGTCTTCTTAGTGTTCTAGTGATATAGGCAGCTGAGTTAGATGGACATATTATAGGCAGTCAAACAAGAGTAGGCCTTCAAAAGACCCAATATGGAAGACAAGACACCTTGCAACTATTGGAGAGATAGGCACCTCTGCTGTGGGCTGGCCCTCAAGACAAAAGACTGAACAAATGCAGCCACGTACCTCCCTAGGGATGAGCATCAGGGATTGACATCTTAAATAGGTACCAATCACCTTGAAAAATCCAGGTAGAGCCCCTGACCCAACCCCCTACAGGAAGAGTCCATGTCCTTTTACATATCCATTTGCTACATGACTTGCTTACCCATTTGATTCCAATTTAATCTATGTTACCTGAGTAGTTATTTTGGTGTTTGTTTGTTTGTTTGTTTTATTTTATGTATTTGAAACAGGGTCTCACTACACAGCTTGGAGTTGTAGTGATCCTCCTGTTTTCAGCCTCCCCAACGCTGGGATTATAGGCATATGCCACAATGCCAGAACTCCGTGGCATGTTCAGTGGGCTGGGGGCAGGGCTTTGGCGGCATGTGGTGAATAACAACTGTCTTAAATGAAAGTAAAACAAAAATGTTTACATAAGAGAAACACTATCTAAAGATCTCAACAACAAAGACATTGAAGTTATAGCTAAAATCTTTCCTGGGATGTACTTCAAAGAAGAAATTAGGCTTCACTAATCAATTTTACAATAAATTCAGCAACAATTAATGTAAATTCTACAAAAACTCTTTCAGGAAAGTTGAGGGAAGAATACTTTTAAATCTTATTTTAAAAATTATAAACTTGAAAGACAGAATGCAAATATGAAGGCCCTAGGATAGCTTGAATAGCTTAATAGAGAATAAAACTAGATAACTTACAGTATTTTAACCCAGAAATTCTTGTGATGCATCAGGAGGCACCCAAATAAGGTATCTGCATCAAGATAAATAGGTCACTGTAACAGCATGAACAGCTAAGAACCAGAAGCACACTGACATCTTCAATTGGCTGTCATTGTATCCCTATGAGAAAAAAATCATTTTTGAATCCTAGTTTTTGTTTTGTTTTGTTTTGGGTTTTTTTGGTGGTACCGAGGATCAAACTCAGGAACTTGCCAGGCTGGTGCTTATGCCACTGAGCTATATCCCTGGCCCCTTGAATCCTACTTTGATGGGTAACTAATTCTAAATGAATAAGTCCTAAAAATCAAAACTAAACAGATCATTTCATAAAAATATATAGGAGGAAATCTCCATGGCCTTGGCTGGGCAACTAATTCATTGATAGATGCCGTACTTACTTTTTCTTGTAGCTGAGAAAAGTACTTATTATTTTGCCTCAGTTAAAGACAAAGTTAAAGAGGAAAGGTCTATTTCACTTCACAGTTTTTGGTGGTTTCAGTAGACTGGCTCCAAGGCAGGGCCAAGTGGCAGTGAGAGTGGGGAGGAGAGACAGTCCGTGGCAGGGCAGGAAGGAGGCAGCAGAGAGCCTATCTTTCCTTTAGTCCCATTCAGGCAACAAGCATCTTGGGTGGTGGTGTCTGGGTTTGGGCTTCTGTCTTCAGTAAATCTACTCAGGCATATTTAGAATTTAATGCTCACCCTTAATTAAAGAATCACTCATCCAAGACCCATCCATTACTGAAAAGCCTCACCTAGGACCACTTGAGACTTTGGAGGGACACCTAGATACAAGTCATAACAATATACCTTCAAAATCTTCCATAAAAGAAAAAATTAAGCTCAGCCTAATAAAAACAATTAAGTTAAACTTAAAATATGAACTTGTGTGCTTAAAATTTGTTAAGAAGATAGATATGAGACATGTGATAGTATATTTGCAAATAATATATCTAATAATTTGAATAAATTATATGAAAGTAATTTTAAAAGTTTGTGAATAACTAAATAAAATGGGCAAAATGTTTGGAAAGATATTTATGAGGAACATTTTGGTGATAAAGGTTATATGAACAATATTGAGTGTGGAGAGACTTTTGTGGGTGTATATATGTCAAAACTAGTCAAATTTATTCTCTGTATATGTATATTTTACTATAGGCCAATTATACCTCAACAACACTATTAAAAGAAATTAGCAGTTCTGTCACATTACCTTTCTTATTTTTCTTCACATGCAAGTAGATACACATTCATGCCTCCATACTTAAAAACATAGACAACAAGAATCAAAGAGACTCTATTACTCAAAATGTTATTCACTTACCATGGGCAAAAAACTATATTATACATTGAAGATTAAAATATGAGTCAGACATAGTCATGTTTGGTGTCATACTGCCACCCATGCAATATTTTTACTCTTTAAGGGTTATTTTAAATCAACTACAAGTTGGCTGAGAGTACAGACCATCTGAGATCAGAGATCGTCACCATCAATATTGTTGCTCTAGTTCAAGATTTTTCAGTGTTGGCCCTATCAACATTTTGGGCAGAATAACTTTTGGCATGACAAGCATCCTATGCATTGTGCAATATTTAGCAACAACCCTGCTTTCATATATTAGATGTTAGAAGTACTGCTTCCCTCCAGGTTAAAACAACCCAAACTATATCCAAGCACTGTCACACACCCCACGGGAGACAAAATTGTTCCCAGCCGAAAACCACTGCTATAGCTGCAGTCTACAGCACAGTGATGGAAACGCAGCGGGTGATCAACGTGCTTTTCGAATAGATAAAAATATGATTTGTAAAAAATGCATCAAGCACAGACATGAAGTGTGTGATAAAATTTGTCCCTGACTATGCATGTTGATTTGCACTGTTCTGATGACACACAGAAACCTAGGACATGTCATAGTGCATACATTTCTATGTATATTTCTTAGGGAAAAGACCACGCTGTCTCTGGGATGCTTTAATTTTTTATTAACAGGAAAATTTGAGTAAACCGAAGTTCTTTTTTTCTCCATCTCTATGGAGTCAGAGTTCTCCCTTCACTAACTGCTGACTTCATCTTTCAGGTGGTACATACAGCCAGTTTGGAGAGCCCATTTGTGAAGCTGACAGTATCAAAAGAACCAGTTAACAATTTCCTTCACTTGCTTTTCTCTTCTAGGTTATTCTCACTGGCCTGAGAAACTCACTGGAAAAGATTTTTTCTCTCCTTCACAGACAGCTTAAATTCCCCAAGAGAGTGTGCAGATGATATATGTACATGAAAATTTTAGCTAAAAAAGAACAGGTTTAAGTTTGTTTCTAGGCAGAGAAGAGGAAAATCTTTTTCTGGGTACTCAGAAAATCCTGCTGCTTATACATGTTTTCTTTTATTTGTTTATTTTTTTCTACCCAATTTCATTCAATCTTTTTTTTTAAAGTCTGAATTAAGTTATTGGATTACAGACAAAAATATGAATGACACAATTTCTGTCCTCAGGTAATTTGTACTCTAAAAAACAAATGTGGTGCTTAGATTTTACAAAAGAAATCTGGGACAGTGCAAAATGCATAGCATGTGGGGTTTGCCATCTTGGGGCTCGGGATGGAAACGATGTTTAAACTGAAACATGATGTGAGAGTGGGAAGTAACCAGGTCTAGGTAAAATCAGCATGAGAACAGTGAAAAGCACATGATTATCTACACAAACAACTGTGCAAGATTTTATGAGACAGAACTGGAAAGCTGGCCGGGGAGATGGTTCAGTAGAGTAGGTGCTTCCCTGGCAAGTGCAAGGGCCTGAGTTCAATCCCTGGTTCTGCCAAAGGGGGTGGGGGGGAAACTGGAAAGCTGACTAGCAATATTTAGTTGTCTGAATTCAGCATTTCTCTCCATTTGATATGTCCAGGTTATGTATGAAGGTCTTGACACCCTTTGTCTTATTTGTTCCTAAATACATCATCTTTATGCTATTGGAACTGGAGGACAGGGACAAGGGAAGTAAAAAAGAAAAATTAAGATATGTTCTATGCATGTGCTGACTCTCAATCTATAACTAATCTTTTTTATTTTCTTATCAGATGAATATAACCATTACATACTGCAAAAGTATACTAATAAAAACAAAATTAACAAACAGGCAATTGTTTCATTACCCAACTCCTAGACAACTAGGATTCTATACTGCCAAGTAAGAATGTTTTCTAAATATGTCAATTGCATAAATGTGTCATTTGTCAAAAAAAGGGAGGATAATAATCATTTTAATCTAAATTCTGAATATAGAAATATAATTTGATACTTTTGTATTGATTTTATATTTAGCAACCTTACTAATAATACTTACTAGTCTTTGAGTCCTTTTATATAGATTTCAAAGGATTTTCTAGATAAACTATCTTGTCTTTTGTGAATAAAGATTTTTATGTATTTCTTTGTAATCTGAATACATTTTTTCTTAGCATGCTGTTAGTGCCTCAAGTATGAGGTTGAATAAAATTCATGAGAGTGGAATTGTCTTTGTATTGGCCTTGGAAAATTTAATTAGTCTGTTCCTATTAAGTATGATATTAGCTGGAACTTCTTGGTATATGCCCTTTATTAAATATAAGAACCTCCTTTCTATTACCATTTGCTAAGTGTTTTTTTTTCAGGAGTAAATGTAATTTTGTCCTTTTCCTGAATCCACTGAATTCACATACTTTTACCTAGCAGTTTATTAATATTATGAACATTATTGTCTGGTGATTGAAGTCAAATCAACCCTACATTTCTGCTAAGCCCACTTAATGGTGATATATTATACTGGATGTGTGTTTATGGATTAGATTATTACAATTTTAGATTGGAAATTTGTATATCTTTACAGATGATGTTGATCTATGTTGTTTTTATTCTGTATCTTTCTTTAGGTTTTGTATTAAGTTATATTCAACTGAGGCAGGGTGTGGTGGCACATGCTCATAATCCCAGCACTTCGGAGGCTGACGCAGGAGGATCGTTGCAAGTTTGAGATCAACCTGGGCTACAAAGTGAGTTCATGGTCAGCCTAAACTATATAATGAGAACCTGTCTTAAAAAAAAAGACACACACACACACACACACACACACACACACAGAGATATATATATTCAACTGATAGGCTGATTTGGAAGTTTCTCTTCATGTTTAAGTGGAAGCTATTATATAATAATTTTTTTCTTAAAAATGTGTTTATTTCACCAGTGAAATCATCTCAGTCATGTACGTATAAAATATTTTCCCAGTTACTGACACACACTTTGTGGCCCACAGAGGTTTGGTCTTGGTCAATGTTGTATGTGTATAAAAGTAGGTTGACCTGATACCCTTACTCTGTAAGTGTCAATCATGTTCAGGTGTCTGATGCAAATGTTTACTTCCTAGCTTGACTGATTTTCTAATTATTTCATCTACTAGTGAGGGAGTATAATTGAAAAAAAATTAATCTTTTATTTATTTGGTACAGGGTCTCACTAGACAGCTCAGACAGCTAGTGTGACATGGAATGTGGTAGGTCCTTACATCTGCCAAGCAGGCGCTTAGACCGTCAAGCTAGCTCTCCAGCCTGGGAGTAGAACTGAAATACCCCAAACTGTGGAACTGTTTATCTCTCCTTGCAGCTGTGTAAAATTTTGCCTTGTATATTTTTGAAGCTGTGTTATTAGTGCATACGCACTTAGAATTTTTATGTTCTCCTTACAGGTTGACTTCTTTAGCATTACAAAGTAAACTTCTTTAACCTTAATTTTTTTCCTAAAATGTACTTTATGTTATATTAATGTAGTAAAATAGTCACTAAAGACATAGGCTTTTTATTATTTTACTGTTATCCTCTATCTTTTTCCTTAAGGTGGACTTCTTACAGAAAGCACTTAATTGGATCTTGCTATTTGTTAGCCAATCTGAGAGTCTCTTTATTTTAACTGAGTTGTACAAATCACTTTTATTTACCTGACTTTTGACTTTTTAAAGGTCGAAACTACCATCTTGCTTTTTACTTTCTATCTTCTCCATATTTTATCTTATCTATTTTTCCTCATTGGTTCCTTCATTTAAGATTATTATATAAGACAATATGTTTTGCCCTTTCTTTTTGGCTTTTTAATTATGAATATGTCTTATTATTTCAGTTGCTTTGTTAAAAGGCATAACAAATATATTTAATTTATTGCCATCTATCTTAAAATATACTTTCACATATAATTTATCAGATAGATGAAATTTTGTATTTTGTGCCAATATTATCACATTTTACCTCCGCATAATCATTAATTCTTGATTTTATCATTATTTTGCTTAAAGTTTAGTTGTATTTTAACATGTTTTAAATAATAAAAAAATATCGCATGTATTTACCTATGTCATCATATTAATGATTTCCATTTCTTTCTGTCCTATGTGATATCATTTTACTTCTGTCTCAATTAACATTTTCTTTTCTTTCTTTCTTTCTTTTTTTTTTTTTTTTTTGGTAGAACCAGGGATTGAACTCAGGTCCTTGTGCTTGCCAGGGAAGTGATTACTCCACTGAGCCATCTCCCCGGCTCCAATGTGTTTCTTATATACAGCATATTGTTGGATTTTGTTTCTTCATCCACTCTGCCAGTGTGCTTCTTTTTATTGGTGAGTTGAGACCATTTACATTGATGATTATAACTGAAATAGATTGCCTTCTTTATCATGTTATTTTCCTGCTGTATGTTCCCTACTGTTCCCCTTTGTTTAACTGATTACTCTACTTGGTGGCTCCTCTCTGTTGTTCTTGAAGTTGCAGTCATTTTTGTGTCTTTCTAGAATATCTGTCAGTACACTTTTTAAGGTTGGTTTGGTGGTCATGAATTTCTTCAGCTATTCTTTGTCATGGAAGTATCTTATCTTTCCATTAAATTTGAGAAATAGTTTTGCAGGGTACAGAAATCTGGGTTGGAAGTTGTTTTCTTTCAGGACCTGAAATACTTCACTGCAGGCTCTTCGTGATTGATGGTTTGCAATGAGAAATCTAGTTTTCCCATTTTGGTTCACAGACATGACAGACCATGCCAATTACAGAGGCCATGCCTCTTTAAACAAATATTGGCCATGTTGGAGGGAGATCTCTCTGTACTGAGAGAATAGAAAGTAGGAAAAAGTATGTTATAATACATGAATATTTGAACATAAGCAAAAAGTATTCATATCATCATAGAAAGTACATATATGTGCTTAAGTATACATAGACATGTTCTGGAAAGATGCTAAAAATAAACACTGTGCTCTTTTGGAGACTGAGTCTGGCCTTTAGGATGGGGCTTAAAAATCTTTTACATTTCACTTCATACCCTTTAACACTATTTGAATTTGTACCCAGCATATGTGTGTGTTTGTGTGTATATACTTTTTTTCATATATAATTTTCTTTTTTTTGAAATTAAAATCTAGGAGTTTTTTTCCATAATTTTATTGAGAAACAAATAGCAATGAGACAGTTTTTTTTCAAATCAAATTGATAGGACAGTTTCAATAATTAACACATTGCATACATTCTTCCT
>NDGN011133110.1:0-11693 GCA_002564285.1 Tympanoctomys barrerae | reverse complement strand
CTGGGAGACTGAGGTGCATTACCGGGCAGTGCTGGGAGACTGAGGTGCATTACCAGGCAGTGCAGGGAGACTGAGGTGCATTGCCAGGCAGTGCTGGGAGACTGAGGTGCATTGCCAGGCAGTGCTGGGAGACTGAGGTGCATTGCTGGTCAGTGCTGCTCACACCTGGCCAGCTATCAACATGTGTCGGAGGACAGATCTGGAAGAGGAGCGCTGGAGTTCAGGAACAGCAGGGTGGCTGGCGGCACAAGGAGCATTTGCAGGCCTGAGTCACGAGCTGTGTTCATTTCACATGGATATTGATGTGCTTTGTAGCAAATGTATAGTGGCCTTGAGGAAACAGCTCCCCAGGACAGTGACTCCCCACTGGGGCAGCCAGGAGGTAGTGGGGCCAGGCCTGGAGTCTGGAGAACTGGATCCAAAGTTTAATTCTTCTCCAAAATTCAGCAGGAAGCACGCAGGAGGGGAGGGTGAGGATGGGATGCTAGAGTAGACCGCATGTGAGTTCTGTCCTCAAAGGTTGCTCCTGGCGAGTGATGTGGCTGTTAGCTCACAGGTGCTCCATAGTGAGCTCATCCTTTACATCAGAGGTTGGCAGACTACACTGCAGGCCATGGCTGACCCACACCTGCTTTGGGATGAGTATTGGCCAGCTTTCCTGTAGTGAGGACAAAATACGTGACACCCATGGCGTGAAGGAGATAGAGTCTCTGGCCAGCAGCCCCAGGAGGGAAGTCATGGGGGATGGGAATGCAGGCAGAGCTGCACACCTCACAGCAGTGTGGAGGCACAGCCCAGAGGAAGCACGCCAGAGAGGAAGCGACGAGAGCTGCGTCTAGTGCCCAGCATCATGCCTCTGTGGCCACCCAAGCACACCCCTTCTTGCTTTCCTAATCCCTCACAAGTCAGTCAAGCTGACAATCACCATTAACTGTCACAGTAAGCCTTCGAACTGATGATCTGTTTTGCAGTTGTAAACAATTAGAAAAATACGTGAAAAAAATCTCTGGGATCTGGCCCTTTTCAAAATATTTGCTGCCGGCTTGTATCATTCTGCATAATGGTAGGCAAGTCCTTGTGAGTGGTAGTATTCATGTACAGGTTCTCTGTTGGGCACACACCATCTTCAAGTGGTGCCGCATTCTGGAGACAAGTTGTGCCATTTCATTCTGAGAGATACCAAAGGAAGTAGGTGGCTAAGTGGTGAGGCTGGGAATTAAACTTACTTCCAAGTGTCCATTCTTGGTGGTGGTAATCTGTAAGCTGGAGTGAACTAATGCCTGTCCATCCTTTGTATGATAGGGAGGCAGGGCTGGGAGCGGATTAGGTATATGTATAAATGGTAAGAGTTCACTTTGTATTCTCAGATTCTCCTGCTGGCTGTTGTATTCTAGATCTTTGAAAAGTAGCATTTTTTCCTGGCCTCTGTGTGTGAGTGTGTGTTTGTCTCTGGTGTTAAATGTTTTGTTCAGCACACTGGGTAGAAACAACACTTCAGTAGCTTGCCAGTGGGGTGGCTGGGTTCCGGGTTAGGACAGGGTCTTTGATTTCCTGGAGAACCCAACGTTCCTTTAAGCTATGCCTGTCACTGAGGCTGTCTGTCACAATGGAATGTCCCTTGGGGATGTCTGAGGTAGAGAAGTGACAGAGACTCAATGCATGTGAAGCTGTATCACTTCAGGTGCTGTGCACACTTACGTACCCAGCCTCTGGCTCAGCGGTTGTGGCTATTTTGTCAGTCTGCGTTTGCAGCACCTGACGCTGGCATCCACTGTGCGGGGCTGTACGTGGACACAGTGCATCCTGCTTCCTTTTAATTCTTCCTTGCAATTCTTTTAATATTCACTGGTGAGGAGAAGATGGAAAGGCTTCAGGAGCTTTGTTCTAATAATTCAGCAACAGCTTCCTGCTTTGCCTTCTCAGAATTTTCAATGAAATCCAATCAAGTGTTCTATTTGGGGTTTTATGTTAATTGAATGTTCCACAGATACCTTTTCTAACACATAGGCAGTAATTTAAAACAAATTGAAAAAACTGTCTAGAACTCAGTGGAATGAAGTGCTCTTGTGTTACTTGGGAGAGCCATCCGCGCAGTCCTTTCGTGGCTGTGTGTGCTCAAGCTCTGTTTGCCAAGTTGATTTAACAGGAGTGATTAATTGTGCCAGCAAAGCTGCTCTTAGATCGCTAAATAGTTCTGTAAACCTCCCTGTGGGAAATTGTGGCTTTGCTACATTTTCCACTCATTAGTGTCACAACAAAATGCTAAATGATAATAATTGCCTCTTTCCCTTATAATTAGAAAATTGTCATAGAAATAATTACCCTGGGTAATCTCACAACAAGGTTGTTTTGTGTTTTGGTGTTGTGACATGTGTGATGCTAAGTGTACTAAAGTAAGTCATGGCACAGGATGATTCCGTTTTCCGGCCTGGTCCAGTGAATCACCCTTCTCCCTTCCTCCCGGCTGCAGGGCATCGCAGACACGGCGCAGACCATTTTTGAAACGGCGGCTCGGGAACATGAGAGCAGAGGGGTCACCGGGGCCGTGGGCGAGGTCCTGCGTCAGATCCCCCCAGCGGTGGTGAAACCCCTGATTGTTGCCACGGAAGCGACGTCAAACGTGTTAGGTGGCATGAGAAACCAAATCAGGCCTGATGTCCGCCAAGACGAGTCTCAGAAATGGCGCCACGGGGAAGACTGAGGTCCCGGCCCACGCAGCTCTGCGGAGAGAACCAAGGAGGAAACCAGGAGCTCTATGTCCCATGGCAGCAGCAGCGCGGACTCATTTAGTTTTTTTGTGCTCATCTCAGGAACAAAAGCATTTTTTGGTTAAATAATTTAATGTCAAAATACACAACCAAAAATCTCTGACATCTTAGGGCAAGTATTTGTAGAAATGTTTGGTGGTAGTGTCAAAAGTCATTAAAGCATTTGCTGCCAAGTTAGTGGGATGCTTACTTTTATTAGAGTGACCATAATTCTTGTTCCAGACAAGATGCCTCGAAACTCCTTCCATGACGTAGAGCACTCAAGCGCCATCTGAGCGCTCCGCAAGCACTCACCGTTCCTGTAGTCTTGGGAGTTGATTTCTCTCAAGGTTTAAAAGGAATCACAGTTTCAGAGCTTTCATTGAGAGTGAGAGAAGCCACTGGGGGAGCAGAAAGAGACGGGGTTTTCACGATAGTGTCCTGAAACTAATGAGCTGCCCGACGCGTGTGTTTCTTTACCCTGCTGCACAGTTTCTTTCCGTTGACTGGGAAGAGCCCTCTGCAGGCTGGAGAGCGAATGTTGCAGACATGTTCTGTTGTGTTGCACTTTATCCGTGTGTGTGTGTGTGTGTGTGTGTGTGTACACAAGTCATGTGCTGTATTCCTTACGTCACTTATTGAGCTATACAAGATATGAAGAAGAATAAACCTGTCAAAGTTTTTGGCAAAGAAAAGCAAGCCAGATGTAACGGCCTCCTTCAGGTGGCTGTGGAAACGTGTGTTCCGTGGTGACCTGGGCCGTGGGCTTGGTGTGTGTTCCGCTTCAAGCAGGTTTAGTGCAAGCTGTCAGGAGTGTGTGGAAAGGGAGAGTGGAAATTGTTTTTACTCTGAACATTAAATAAAAATCCTGAGAAATATGCCCTAGTCAACTAATTCAAAGTATCATTTTTACTTGGTTAACAATGTACATTTTGATAACCTGTCAGGAATGAATAAAGTATTTTTATTTAAAGGTAAAATGGTTCCATGCTTCCATGAATATCTTGCTTTTCTTAGAGCATATTCATAGATGCAGCACCCAAAATATTAGGGAGTGTTTCCCAACATGAGCTGTGGTTGCTGTCAAGTGAATCTTTACTGTGGAGGAGCAGGGAGGGCTCCTCAGCGTGCTGCCCGGCAGGAAGGCGGGGCTGGCTCAGTGTTGCTGCTCCTCTTCTGAGGGCCTGGCGTTGGCAGAGATTTCATCAGTGTGCTTGGCATTTCAGAACTGCATTCAGTTTGGGGTTGGAAAACCAAGTTAAATCAATTTCTTCTCTCAACTTTTGGAACAGGAAAGCAAAACCAAAAATCTAGCATTTATATAAATTTAGGATTTATACAAGAATTGTGTTAGGTAGCATTTAAACTTGTGTTTTTACTGTTGAAAATGTAAAAGGGCAATGCTGGGGTGAATATCCTGTAGGCATCGGGAGCTGTTTCTTGGTACTCTGTTCTTCAAATGAAATCCATGATTCCTACAGCCAGGGTAGTCATCTCGTTTATGACTGTGCCAGCCCAGCCTGCCCTTGGGCCATTTGTCCCTACCTAGCTCTAGGGCTTGCTTGTCCTTATAGAACATATTACTCGTTATGACTCATCGAAGTGGAAAACGCTTGATCAAACTTAAAAATTTACCCCTTCTTTTAATCCATAGTTACCCAAAGTTCAGTTAGATTTAGTGTTGGGGGGTAGTTATCCTCTGCCCTCTGAGTTGCAGGTGGACCTTCCTTTTGTCAAGTTTAGCTTATAAAGTCTGCGTCTTTCCATGAGAGCTCTGCTGGGTTCTGCCCTCCTGTTCCTGCTGTGGATAGTTGATGGGGACAGAAACCCTGTGACCACAGTCAGTGCCAGAGGCCCCTGCATGCACAGTTTAGCCAAGAAACTTTACTTGAGATGTCTGTTGAGGGCCTATTTATATTCAAACACTTCCGAGTTAAGAATATTTAGTGTTTTCTTGGTAAAGAAGTGTTCTTCCTGACTCGGGTCATGATGGCGCAATGAAAGGTGCCTGGTGGGAGCCCTGTGTTACCTCGCCTGGGAGAGTAGAAATTGTTTTTACAAGCCACTGCCCACGCCTGCAGAAGAAGAGACTGCATGGTGGCATGTGCCCCTGTGCCACGTAGCGTGCCCCGCTGTGCTGCCTCAGCTCAGTGATGGCCAACCTCTTGGAGCTTTCAGTTGTACAGACAGCCCACTGCATTGTGCATGCTGTAGGTTTGCCACCACTGCTGTAAGGGGATTTGACCTTGTTACACCCAGAGCATCCAGGGACTACTTCAGATCTTGGGATTCTCAGAATGGTACAGTGCTGAAATCTGGATGGGCTTCATTTTTTATCTTTTGAAACAGGGTCCTACCACGTAGTCCAGGCAGCTCTTGATCTCACTATGTAGCCTAGGCTGGCCTCAGACGCGCTGCGAGCCTCCTGCCTCAGGCTCCCGAGGGCTGGTGTGCCTGGCTGGAGGTGCCGTTCCTGACTAGAGTCGACAGCACATGGCCGCTTGTTGCTATGCGGAGTCTTTACCGAGTCTCTCCCCTCCCAGACTTCGGGTGAGAAGCTGGACTGGCCTCTGCCGGTGAGGCTCAAATCCCTGCAGTACTATAGATGCGTTCAGCTGACCTCATATAAATGGAGAGGCAGCAGGGCCATCGCAGGCCTTTGCCTTGCATGGAGGTGACTTAGAACCCCTGCTTTTCCCTTCCTGTCTGACCCCACGTGGCTGTCCCATTCAGCAGAAGAGCCGTTGAGCATTGGTCTTGTAGGACAGGTAAAAGCTGATTTGTCTTGCAGCCAGCAAGCACTAGACTTTCATTTTAATGAAGTTTGGGTTCAGCTGGGAATTCCACTTAGAGTACATATATTTGACACCAACAATTTTGTCATACAAAAGCCTCCTAAAGAAAAAAATCTTTTCAAGCAGCAGTGTGCCGAAGATGGCAAGATACTAAGGCCCAGGGCTTTTCGGTTCTGGCCTCGTGTCACTTTGGAGTGTTGTTGCGACATTTCCGGCCTGTCGGGAATTGCTTTTAAACATCTTTCCGAACTGTTCTGTGAACTTGACGTCTCTGTTCAGCTTTAAAGGTGGTCAGACAGCTGCTGCGGCCTGGAAGCTGCTTTCCTGAGGCAGGCAGTGTTCTCAGGCATCTAGAGGCCCCCGCAGGACGGCAAGCGAGGAATCCTGTTTGTACTAAGTGGCCTCAGGATTTTCTATTCATTGTCTTCGTATTAATTCAAATTTTGTATTTATAAAAAAACAAACAACAACAAAACCCAGCAAGACAATGTAAGACAAAGTGCTCCCCTTTTACTGTTGAGTTTCTTACACTTGTATTGTGTGTCACTTCGCAGGTCAGGGGTGTGCTGGGCACTGGGGGACACTCCCTGCTCCCCTTCCCATCCTCCTGACTTCCTTAGGGTACTAGAGAATGTCAAGTTTTTGTTCTTCTTTTGCAGGAAATGTTATTTTGCTGTACTGAAAGGTCTACAAAAATTAACGTAGTAATCTTTATCTCAACCAAGTAATCTTTATCCCAGCATCTTCACGACTGTGGGGGCCGTGCACCTCTCTTTAGCAGCCAATCACGTGCCAGCTACAAGTTGCCAGTTTGATCCAGAAGTTATTTTTCTTTCACTACAGAGTTTACAAGTTGGAGAAAAGGAAAGCATTTCAGCAAACTGCCGTGACAGGCTTCTTTGAGGATGAGAAATGGGTTTTAGTAGCCCCTGTTTTTCATTCTGCAGTCCTCTAAAGGTAGAAGTGTGTAGTACTGCCTGCCCCCTGGCTAGATGCGCACGGTGAGCGTATCGCTTCGTGGGAAGCGTCAGAGTGCCGACTGCGTCGTCGGTCAGGGTTCTAAGTGTAGTAGCCGCTGCCCCGTTACATCTGTAATGTCCGGAGGGTCGAGCTCGCAGCCCTGCCCACTTTACTTTGCTGTGTCCTGCATTTTGTACATAGGCAGTAGTGGCTTCCGGTTTCGGGTTGGGTTTGTCTCCTTTGTCTAACTTGCCGGTTACCTGTGGCTACTTGCTTTTTCATTGAGAAATGTAGTAGGGACACCGCATTGAGCTTCTGTGTTGAGCTTCCTGGCTTACATTAGATACTAAATTATTTATCACAGTACTGAGAATGTATATGTACATGTTGGCCATCTTTGTTTATTTTCTTAACTGTGGATGTGAATAAGAATTTTAATGCTGTACAAGTATTTTTGTGTAAATGTAACTTGTTAGTGTGACTATTTAAAACATGAAATTAAGAAACTCATGAAGACAATTAAAGTATTCTTTGGAGTTTGCTTTTAACATAACCGTCAACTGAGAATTGGTCCCAAAGCCTGTACGAAGAGCCTTGGATTGGGGTAGGACTGTGTGCACCCAAATACTAGAACTGATATTCTTGTGGTCCTGGGCCCCTCTGACAGATAGCTTGGTGCCTATCTTCTACTGGTAGTTAAGACATTGCAAATAATGTTAACATTTGTCTCTCCTTTCCCTTTGGAGTATTAATCAGTGTGTTATGTGTCCCTAAAATGTGGATTTGTGCCAAAATACCTTACAGCTTTGGTCTTAAGGTCAAGTGTTTCGCTCTCATTTTACAAAGAGGGAACTGAGGCAAAGGAACATAGAGGAGTGACTGAGGTCAGCAGCAAGTGCGTCAGAGCAGGATTGAGAAGGGCTTCCACTCCTCAGGGCAGTCAGTGGGGCTTCTATCCTTGCCCTTGTGTAACATGCAGAGAAGCTGCCACCAGAGAGGGCAGGGGCTGCGACAGTGACACACAGCAGGAATGCAGAGCAGGGTGACAATCCCAGCCCGAGTGACTCCTGCCCAGCTCCCCACATTTACACCTTGTGTGTCTCCTCCTAACAGCGGTGTCCCTGGCTTGCAGGCCCCAGAGCATGAGTGTGACGATTCTCTGTGTCCTGTGACATCTGGGGATGCCTTTGGTCTCTCGTGTGTCCTGTCCTGTTTTACAGGCTGGGAAAAGTGGGGCTGAGTGTGGTGCAGGGACTGTCTCAAGGCCGCACAGCGAGTCCAGCTGGGCTGGGATGTGTCCGGTTTCTTGTTCAAGCTGGGGCACTGTGTGTAGCTGGGATGCGACCTGTGTGGATGGGATAGGACCTCTGCTGCTGCTCAGAGCTGGGCTCTTGGACAGTAGAGGACCCTGGGTCACCTGGGCTGGGATCCAACCAGCCACTTAGCGTCTGTGCTGAGCATCACCAGAGTGTCCCAGTCCTGGACCCCGTTTTAATGGTGTCCTGTAGAATCTGTTCTCCAGAAAAAATGTGTTTGGGGTAAAATGCATGAAGTCATTACTAGTTTCTACCTGGGTGCCGTCACCAGCTGCTGGGTGACTTTTGGCAGATGTATAAACCATAAGATTTATTTCTAATGTCCCCCAGAGGCACATGCACTCGTAGGCGGGGCCTTGGGGAATGATTGGCATTGGAGGGGGCCAGTCCTCAGTAGGGTAGTCCTGAGGAGTATATAGCTACATGTCCTTGGGCGGTGAAGCCTGGCCCAGGAGGTGGGTCACTGGGGGTGTGACCTAGAAGACTGTCTTCCTCCCTCCTCCCTGGCGCTCATGCTACCACCATGTCACAGCCGCTTCTCTGCCACGCTGCCCTGCTTTGGCACCTGCTGACTATGGGCTGAAACCTTTATAAACTATAAACCAAAATAAAGCTTTGCCCCTTTAATTTGTGGTTGTTGGGCATCATGCCTCAGAAGTGAGAAAGTTGGACACATTCTGGTGTCCACACTGAGGTGTTGTCATACCATGGCCACGCAGTCCACGTGAGGAGCAAGCCAGTCCCCCCAGCCCCTTTGATCATGTGCAGTGGACAGATTGGAGTACTGGGTAAGGGAGACTTGCTCTCTCCATCTTGCAAGGGTGGGCGTGCACCCACCAGCAGGCAGGCACAGCCAGGGTTACAGGGAGCAGCTTTCCCCTAGCACGCAGCTCCTGTCTCCGAGTCCTCCTCAGCTGACTTATGTGGGGACACGGTCTTCCCCCTCTCCGCCTAGACCCCTGGCCTGCTCGCTCTGCTGACACTGTGGGTTTGAAGGCAAATAGTTAGGTTGCAGGGGGCAGCTTCTTGACTTCAGTACTATTCCTAAGTTAGCCTCTTGGAGCCCCGCTTCACTCACTTTCTACCTGGTCCCCCTTTGTTTAGGGACCCTTTTGGACACATGACATTAGTCACTTCTGCAGGCAAGTAGACAGTCTATGGGTGATCTTGTCTATTTTCCACTCAGAGTTAAACACTTGACCTCGAAAGGGAATGTTTTGTTTCTGTTTCTTTTATTCAGAAGCCTTTGAAACTGGCTTATGGGAGGAGCGGGTGGCCGTGGGCTGCTAGTGTGGAGGAGGGAATTCCAAGGCAGGCCAACCTTCAGCCCAGGCCTAGCTCTGCTTGGGCACCTTCAGCAGGCTTTCCCCTGCAAATCAAGGGCAGAACACGGCTGGAAGATTTAAAGTGTTCTTAGGACCTGGACAGCACAGAGGACTCCCTGGGGGCAGGGAGGAATCTGGAAGCCCACCTTTACCAGGTCTGAAGGTGGAAAGGTGGTGAGGCTTTGCTCTGAGAAAAGCAACCACCCGTGCAATGGGCAATGATTCCCCGAAATTCAGTTCACCAAGTTCAGCCGTCCAAGTGCTCGGAGCCCTCCACAAACCACCAGCACGTGGAGGAGGGCTCAGCTAAACACTTTAGTGACATCCATGCCCTGCAGCTTTGACAGTAGGATCTTAGTTTGTGAACTTCATTCTTGCCACCGTGGTGGTCACAAACTGAATTAGACAGGAGCTGAATCAAATGTGCCTATAAGGCCAGCATTAAACCTAACCATTGAATTTGATTCGGTTCTCATCCAGTTCAGTTTGCAACCATAATTATGGAAATAATTAAACCCATGAAGTGAAGTTCCACTACTCACGCATGCAAAATGCAAAGATTGTGGAGTCAGGCAGGCTTTCATCAGATCTCCGCAGGAGTCTTAGGAGGCCAGCACCGTGCTCCCGAGAGAGCAGTTCATGAAATGGTGAGTAGGAAACTGAAAACGCAGTGGAAGCCTGCAAGCCAGGAACAGGGTCCCCCAGCAAAGCCTCAGGCAGAATAAAGCCATGCCACAGGGAAGCCACGAGAGGCGCGACCACTGGCAGTGCCGTGGGGCAGAGCCACCTAAGCCCTCTGCATCCGCACCACCACCGTTTGCCCAGCATCCTGAACACGGAAGGACAGCATTTAATGCTTAACCCGGGTGAGCTTTGGTCTTCACCTGGCTCATTTCCTAGCCTTTCCTTGCTCTCCTTTGGAATAGGACTGCGGCTTCCTACACTGTGAGTATTTTACTTTCTTTTCAATTTCACAGGTGCTCACAGCTAGGGATCTGCCTGAAATCTCAGGAGACTTTAGATTTGGGTTTTTCACCAACACTAAAACTGTTCGGATTCCAAAATTTTATAGCTTACATATCTGGATGTCCCCCGCAAGAGTCAAGTTGATAGGGGGGACTTGGGCAGTGAGTGACTCTCAGTTGGTTTGGTCCTAGCTCTCTTAGAGCTACTCAGCTCTAAGCTGGGTTTAGAGTTCAGTGTGGTGCTGGAGGTGCAGCCTGAGGTAGGTCACCGGGCTGTGGCCTGGAAGAATATGTCTCCCTCTCTTATTTTTTTTATTGTTTCAATACAAGGTCTCACAATGCAGTTCAGACTCACAGTGATCCTCCTGTCTCAGCCTCCCCAGTGCTTGGACTGGAGGTGCGTGCCACCTTGCCTGGGGTTCCAGGGCTGGCACCTGGCACAGCATGTGGTACTGGAGATTGAACTCAGGACTGTGCGCTTGCCAGGCAGGCGCTTATGCTGCAGAGCTATCTCCCCAGCCCCTCCGTCTCCTCTTTTGACGTGGTGCTCTGCTTCCTGTCACCGTGCCATGAGTTGTTCCTCCTCTTCCTTGAAGCCAGGCACCTGCGGACTGAAACCTCTACAAACTCAGAGCCAAATAGAACTTTTTTTTCTTTAATATGTGGGTATCAGGTATGATGTTTCAGGGATAAGAAAGTAAGATGGCAGATAAATAAATGGCCAAAACTCAAGGTCAATATATGATTGTGGGGGTACAGTGAAACACACATAGCCATCAAGACTGCCCCCTGGATGTGCGCCGAGCGTGCAGGTCTTGGAGGAAGTCATGGAAAGCGCTGTGGGTTTTGCCAGCTCCCAGCATCAGCACAGGGAAGGGACCCACACAAGAGAGCCCAGGCCTTGGACACAGACAGTAACGAGGAGGGCAGCGGGGAGAACAGGGGGCCGGGTTGTCAGGAGCTGCTGAGCTGGACTGAGGGTTCCAGGGATAGATTAGGGACTCAGGCTCCGTGGGTGGGAAAGTCGGGCTCAGCGAGCAGAGGGGGAGGACCCCACACTGTCCTCTGGGATTCTGGGAAATAAGCTCTGCGGGGCAGGAACTTAAAAGGTTCCATGCTCGCCCAAGGCAGCAGGAGAACATGGATTCCCATCTCGGGCTGGATTCACAGGACCTCAGAGAGGACAGAGGCAGAAGACACGTGGCAGCAGAGGCTGCTTCTCAGCCCTCTGTAGGGAGAGGCAGGAGCCCAGGGCACAGGGCCCACGCAGGGCTGGGAGGTGCCACAAGGAGGAAGGCATTAAGCCAGCACCCTCTCTGTAGGCCTACTGTGTGCTGGGAGCTGCAGGGAGAGCGCTTTGCCCCTGACCCTACCCAGAAGGAAGGCTGAGGCACAAATGCCTGGGCTCAGGTCCTGGCTCTGCCATAGGAGGGAGTTGCACTGGGTGTGCCTCAGTTTCCCTGTGTGGGATGGGGGCGGGAAACCTGTGGGGAGACTCACAGCACCCACCCTGGTAGCTCAGGTGTTGTAACTCAAAAATGAGGCAGGCTCGAAAAGAAAAGAAGCGCTTTATTTTAGCTGGTAC
>NDGN011133050.1:0-13977 GCA_002564285.1 Tympanoctomys barrerae | reverse complement strand
GTCCAACACAGAGCAGCACAGAGCAGAAAGCAACTTTTCATGGTGGTGGCAAAGAGCAAGAGCGCTTTATTATTATTTTAGTATTAATCGCTATATATGTTTTCATAATTGTTGTAATGATAATTGCCATTGTTTCCCCTAGGCTTTGGCTTTTCCCCTAGCGACCGCGGCAGTGAAGGGTCAGATTGAAGACTTGGGGAGAAGGAAGGCAGGGATCAGGGTCCAGGCAAACTGCCGGAGAAGAAGCCCTGACTTCAGGACGCGCTCCAGAACGCACAAACCGCGGAACCTGCTGACAAGGAAGTGGGAGCGTCGGAGGGCAGACATTGGCACGCCAGACGCGGGGACTCCACAAGCGCCGGACCCGGAAGTAGAGGTTACCGGCGGCCGCCGCGGGAGGAGAGCCTCGGCCTGACTACCGGTGAGCCGTGGGCGGCGGTCTCTGCGGCGGGCTGCAGAGGAAAGCAGGAAGCGCGGGGTTTTTTTGTGCTTGGTGCCTGAATGCTGACCCAGCGCCGACGGCGGGCTGGGAAGGGGACTCTGGGAAAGGTCTCTGGCTGGCTGCGGCATTCTCGTCGCCTTTTTCTTTGTCGGGGTGACCCTCCCCATCTTGATGTGGGGGTTCGGGGAGGTGCTGGCGGGCCGGCGCTGAGCCGTGTTTCAGGAGGGAGCGCACGCTGTGGTTAATGCTCTTCTCTTTCGGCCCCGCCCACGGCACTTTGGGGTGAGGTCTCTCTTCCCAGTCGCAGGACAGGAGAAACTGAGTCTCCCGAATGCTGTGCGACCGTCAGGGGTCCAGCTCCGCACAGTCTCCACGCCAAAGCAGCTTCTACTCACAGCCTCCTCCTCCGCAGGGAGTCCGAATTCTCTCACTTGATCTCTGTAGAGGAGGGTGAAAACTTGTGGAAAAACTAGCCAGAATTCAGGCACAGTAACTTCTGCAGAAGTGAACGGGAAGATGATGACCTTGTCCCGCACCTTTATCCTTTCCGCCCTTGGAAACAGGATTGTGAGGCTAGCCTAACTTGGGCAGAATGGCTCGCGAGCCCTGGGATTCTTTAGCCAACGTCATCGGACTTTACATAGCTTGAATTGCTCAGAATCCCAGTTTACTCGTGGTTTTGAAAAATTACAACACTTGCTTTATAGACTTGTTGGTAGATTGCTCTTTATAGCTATGGCACACCTACTGCAGAAGAACTTAAGAAATGGGCATTTCTTTTCCTGATTCTGTAAATATTTGGTAAAGTTAGTGAGGTAGGATATCCAAGGACTCCCAGTGCTGTGAGGCTCCCTGGTAGGCCTCCACTCCCACGCTAAACTAACTGGTTCAGAAGACACTGATGTGAAAGAAAATTTCTGTATTTAGTGTCTCCCTAAGAACACAGATCAGGGATAGGTATGTGTTAACAAGTTAGCTTTCAGTCCTCCTAGTAACAGTTCCAATTTGGGATGTTTACTGTCAACACTGATTAGCACTTGCTTAGATGCCTTTTCAGAAGAGGACAAACTGCAGTCTTGGAGCTTTAGTGGACAAGGTTGAATTTATGTGCCTTGTCGATTACCATTAAGAATTTATTTGGGCTGTTTTTATTTATTATATTTAGTGCAGGGTCTCACTACACAGATTGGACTCCTAGTGATCCTCCTGTTTTCAGCCAACAAGTGCTGAGGTTACAGGTGCTGGCCACCACACCCAGTGCTCACCTGGGGGCGGGACCAACACAGCATGCTGGAGATCAAACCCGGGTCCCTGTACCTACCTAAGCAGGCACTTTAATCTGCTGAGTTATCTGGCCGGCTCTGGGGCTGTTTTTCTATATTTAAGGGGTATTTTTAGAAGCAAAAGGTTAGGTAAACAATGTTTATAAGGCAAGAGTGTGAAAGTAATATACAAATGAAGTTTACAAACATTACAATCAGGTTTTCTCTTTGGTTTCTATTTTGAAATGGGAGCTGTGCCTTTATGAAAAAAGGAGGCCCCAAGATTAATCACAGGAAGACAGCATAAATCTTGGAGGTGAAACCTGATGCTCAGAAATAATGTGTATGGCTGAAAGTAAGGAAGCATGAATTTCAGCCCCAACCCAGTAAATTTCCTAGGTGATGTTTGGTAAATCTCTCTGAGATGTAGCCTTTTTTCAAAAACTCTTTCAAATGACCACCAAGCCCCTCTCCCCTAGGATTTCCATACCCCTAAAGAAGCAGTTTTTCCCCCTAGTAAAACATTGATAGTTAGGACATTACAAAGTTCTTATGTGGTACTCAAGTATAAAATACTGAGCTAGAACTTTGTTTTCTTTAGATCTGAAGCTATTGAAGACAGGTGCATATCAAACAGGAGTAGCAGTTGCACAGTCTGGCAGATGAATAGACAGCATGAAATTGGGATCTGTTTTTGTGTGCTGCCCAGTTTTGTTCCTTTTTCTGAATAAATGAGGTAACCTCCTTTAAGATGTTAAGGGAAATTGTTTTTCTCTGAAGGAATTTGTCACTCTGTTGATTATTTTTATTATTTAAGTTTAAAAATTTTTTTGTTTATTTGATACAGCGTCTCACTATGCAGATAAGACTGGTAATAATAACTCCTGTCTCAGCCTCCCCAGTGCTGGGATTACAGGCATGTGCTTTCACACCTAGTTCTGGGGCCAGTGCAGCATGCAGTACCAGGAATTGAATTTGGGTCATTGTGCTTGCCAGGCAGGTGGTTAGACCACCCAGCTATCTCTTCAGCCCCTGTTGATTATCTTATCAAAAAACCTAGAATGTAAGATGTAAATGGGAGTAGTGGAGATGTAAAATTTCTTGAACTTTGGCATCATGGTCAAAAGAATGTTGAGAACCAGAAATATATATGATACTTTTACAGACTTAAAGTCGGTTTTTCGATTTTAGAGATCTAAAAGCAATTTTTTACAGATAAAATTACTCTTTTATATATTTAGTTCTTTGTTTAATCAGTACTTGGTCACCATTTACTACTTACCATTAAAGTGAACAAGAAAGAACCTTATCTTCCTGGAGTTTACTGTGTTCTAGGAACTGTAAGATAAGAACCAAGCAAGTAAATGGAGACTGTTTCAAGTTTGGTGATAAGCACTACTACAGGGAAGGCTGCTGTTCCACTTGCAATGTTCAGAGAGGCAGGCTATTATAAGGGCTTCGAGCACAGGTTCCAGATTCTGCCACTTAAATTCTGGTCTCTCTGACCCTACATTCCTGTTCCAGTGTAAGGCAGTACAGCGGCAGCACCCCTCCCAAGGACACTGGCAGGACTGCCCACACCTGCCATGTCATTACTGTACCATAACTCCTAGCTTCTCTAACAAACATACAAGAATCTGAGAGGATGTTTAGGACAAAACCCTCCATTTTTTTTCTCTCTCTTCTTTTCTATGTTCTCTCTCTCTCTCTGTCTCTGTTTTTTTTTTTAAGACACGATCTCTCTATATAGCCCAGGTACTGAGATTACAAGTGTGCACCACCATACAACCATACCTAGTTTTTTCTCTACTTTTAGGAAACAGGAGGGGCAAGGAGATGGCTCAGCAGTATAGTACCTGCGTGGCTAATGTGAGGTTGTGAGTTTGATTCCTGGTACAAAAAACAGGAAGCTGAAAAGGTTATAAAACATTATCTCTTGGGCTGGTGCGATAGCTTAACGGACTAAACGCCTGCTTAGGCAAGCACAGGGACCAGGGTTTGATTTCCAGCACCACATGCTGCATGCTGCTGCACATAGTGAGACCCTGTACAAGACACATTAAACAAAAACAAAACAAAACAAAAAAAACACATTCACCTTCTGCCAGTTTCCCTCTTAATTTCTCTAGCTGGGGAAGGTGTGTCCCTGGATCTCTATTAAACTTTACTTCTGGTCCTTTGATTTTTGAAGCACTAAAACTTCCCCAGGATGAAAAGCAGGGGCTGTGGCCATTCGTTCATTATTCATTTACTCATCCAGCAAACACTCAGTGTGCTCTGGGTGCCAGAAAGACAGCATTGACTCAAACAGCCCACAGGGGAGATGAAATAGCAATGCCAGGTTGAGTTTTCAGAAGGGCAGACATAGAGGCATCAGAGCAAGGGAAGTGGCTCTGGAGCAGGAGTAGCAGCAGAGTGCTGTGGTGCAGGGAGGGAGGGCCATGCAGACTTGCAGGGGTGTACTGGGAAGTCAACTGTGGTCTGCCAGCCCGTCATTCCTGGAGAGCTGTTGTGTTTTTCCCTGAGATAATTATGCATTTAGAGGAAACATCTAAGATTTATTTGAGTGGGTACAAATGTTTTATTTGGGGTGACTTTCTCATAAGGGCTACTAATGTCATTGTGGTCCTACAGCAAGGGTGAGGTTGCCAGCAAGGGCAGACCTTGGCCACTGCTTCTGCACATCCTGAGGAGTAATGAGGCCCTCTAATGAAAGAAGTTTCATCATCCTTTTTAAAAAATACCTTTTTCAGGTTTTATTTTATCTTGTCTTTACTTTTAAATCCACTGTCTTTATTCTTTTTGCTCAGTCTCATATATCCATGGGACCCAAATGAGAAAGTGCAGAAGGGACTGATAGGCAGAAGGGCCCCAAACTCTGACCCCTGAACCTTCTCACCACCATAGCCTCTTCTGACTACTTCTGAGCTGCACACCTACTCTATAAACAAGCGATTCACACCCACATGTTTGATTACAGATAGTGGTTTTTACACACCCAGTTAAATGCCTACCTTTATGTACTCTATCTCAGCAATACAATTTACATTAATGTTTACAGAGCAGATTCAGTCCTCTTTAACTGTTATGGGTATTCCTTTGTATATGTGTCATACTTTTATTCAGTTGATTCTCTATTGATATACTCTAGGTCATTTCTGATATTTTACTATAAATGATAATGTTTCAGAGAATTCCCTAATGGTGTTTGTCACAGGTGGTACCATGTCCGTAGTCACTCCATCACACTACTATACTGCAGTCTCGCCAATACCTACCGCTCACTTCTGTGGCTATCTCTTCATCTCTTCCTTGGTGACTTCACCCTCCAGGTCAGTATCTGTCCCCTATTTTGCACTCAAACATCCTGTCCCTGAGAGTTGTTTCTGTTGACTTCCATTCTCTGTCCTAGTGCCTTACTTATTATAGTTCTACAGCCTATAGGGCATAGCCTATGTGGACCCTCCTCTTCCTCCTACCACCCTCCTTGGAGTCAGGTCTGTCATTATTGTCATGCCCCTCAACCTCTGCCTGTAGTCCCTTATATTCACCTGGTAAATCCTATGTAAATCCCAGACTCCTGGCTGTGAGTTGCCCTAGTGCCTCCCTCTGCCCTCTGTCCAATTCCTCTTCCACCAAGAGATATGAGACCTTGTCTCCAACACACACACACACACACACACACACACACACACTGACAGGACACTGCCACTTCCTCTCCTTGGCTAACCAGCTGCCTCTGCCCCATGTGCCCATCCTGGTATCACTATATTGCTTCCCCATTCCTGCATCTCCACTTTTTCCTTTTCTACTGGACCAGCCTCATCAATGTTCAACATATTGGCATGCTGCTTATCCTAAAATGAAAAAGTGTGTGATTCCCTCCCCTTTTCCTGGCTTTTAAAGTTCACCTTGCTCGGTTTTCCTATCAATGTCATATAGTCATTCAAATTGTTAACTCTATGCCCAGATCTCAGCCACCATATTACTCTGTTTGCCTTTGATATGGCAGTGGCTACTCTTAAAGTGCCCTTTTCTTTGCTTTTTGGAGCCCCACCTTTCCTGCCATAGCCTGCTGTCTCCTCATCTCCACTTCCATCCTGGGTGCTTCCATGCCCACATTCTCCCGCTGCACTGCCTCCTCTACAGCCATCATGGCTCTATAGCAGGCAGATCACATTGAATACACCTGGATGCTGCTCAGGCATCCCTGTCCTGAACTGCTTTCTTCTCAGTGTTTTCCATCAACCAACAGGAACCCCTTTTGCCTAAGCTGAGAAAGTCTGGAAGTAATTCTTGCTCTCTCTGTCCCATATTCTGCCCAAGCCAGTGTTGTGGACTCTGAACAACCCTTTTCAACCCCTTCCCTGGGGTCCAGTTGTTCACTTCTGTATGGCAGCCAGAGGATTCCTTTAGCACTTGAGGTCAGGTAGTTCTCACTTTTGTGCAGACTGTGCTGCTTTCCACCACCCCTACAATTCAGGCTAGAGGAGCCCTACATTCTGTACCAGCTCTATACAGCCCTATCAGCCTCCTCTCTATCCCAGACAACCCCACACATACCCCAGCCATCTCTCCTGGAACCCTGCTTCCCCCATTCTTCTGTCTGGTCTCTAATGCCATATGGCTTAGTCTTACCCTATTCCTCCTTCTACTTATGGACACACGCACGCACACACACACACACACACACACACACACACACCCTGTGCTGCAGGGGGCACTCCTGGAAGACAGAACCCGGTGCTGCTTCCCGCCATGGTGCTGCTTCCTTGCACACAGGACCGGCCCATACATGTAGTGGGTGCTCAATAATGAACAATGGATTAATTCCAGAAAGTAGAATTACATGTGTCTGATAGCTTTCAGTAGGATTGTCACATTGTTCCCCACAGAAAGGTTTTTCAACTTGAATTTCTTCCATATCTTCAGCCACTGTGTGCTCAGACTTTGGGTTTTTGCTAGTGAGATACTTAAGTACAAAATCATTCTAGCTTTAATTTTCCATTATAAGTGCTATCAGATATCATTTCATATCATTCTACTTTTCTCATTATACAAACTCTTAAAAACAAGAAAACAGTAATCTAACTGAAAAAAAAAAATGGACTAAAAATGCAAACAGTTCACAGGAAAGGAAACCCAATTGCTTTTAAACATATTTCAAGTACTTCTGAGTTTTGGAGGATGTTAAATATTTTCCTTTTTTGCACTGAGGTGATTTAAAACTCCCTAGTTTCTTTTAGCATTTTCCTGGTTTCCATTTTTTAAAAAATTAAGCCTTTGCTGGATATGGAATCTTCTGATGGAAATTATAAAGTAAGAAAAAAACTTTTCCCTAGAAAACTGTAGTATTTTCTCAATACAATATCATTGAGATTTTTAAAAATACAGTGCTCTATTTATAGTGATTAAAAAAAAAAAAAAAGAAAGAGGGCTGAGGATGTAGCTCAATGGCAGGGTGCTTACCAAGCATATACAAAGCCCTGTGTTTGATCCATAGCACCAGCGGGAGGTGTGTATTCATTTGTTGTTCCTGCTTAGCCAGGAATAATAAGTCATATATCAGGCCCAAAAAGCTATAATAGATACCAACAGTGATTCAGATATGGGCCCATTCTGGTCCTCTTGGTGGGTGGAGGCAGTATCTGACCATATTACTGCGTGCAATGGGTTGAGGTGGAGGCCTAGCCTAACAGCTGTAGTACACTGTGGGAAACAGTTTGTCCTGCCGGTGTGTGCTGGGAAAGCTCTTTAAAGAAGTACTCAGTGTGCTAGGAATACAGCTCAGTGGTAGAGCACATACTTAGCATGTATAAAGCCCTGGGCTTTGGCCTCAGCACCAAAAAGAAAAGTATTCACCCTGAGCTAGGCCTGTAGATAGTAGAGCTGCATTCTGAAGGTCTAATGGAACATTTCAGGCAAAGAAACTCAGGCATCAAGGCTTCAAGTGGACTTTTTCTTTAGATGATGCTGTCTAGCTTAATTTAAAGGCCAGAAAAAAAAATAAACAAAGGCCAAAAGTTGGCCTTCAGAGCAGCAAATGGCATGTGGTAGGAGGAAAGGTTGATATGAAGGGCCTCCCAAGCTCCCCTAGGAACTGGACCCTGCCCCTCCAGTGGGTTTCAGGCCTTATCATAGATCAGTAGGACCTGGGGAGCCGTGCCTGGGTATCTGCATTTAAAATGTATCTTGTGGCAGCCCAGGGCTCAGCCAAAATGGATATGCCGTTCTTAGCCCAGGGATTCAACAAAATTGAGGGACAAGAGGAAAACTACAGTTATTCATCTCTCCTCCAAGAGATAAGTCCTTTGGCAGATGCAAGAACCAGCCCAGTGGCGGAGGCCAGGCAGCTATCCATCCTGTGAGTCTAGCTCTATAGCCTCAGCCTCTTCCTGTGCTTAGATTTAGTGACAGAATTGACCTGAGGTCATTGAGGTCACTTCACCCTCCCCCAAATGAAGTAGAATTCTTAGGCAGTTGCTTGTATACCAGATTTCATACAGTTTCCCTAATTTTTCTTTTCTTGCCTAGATTTTTTTCTTTCTCTTCTCTGTGTGTGTGTGTGTGTGTGTGTGTGTGTGTGTGTGTTATTAGTGGTAGAGATCCATTGGAAGCATTGCTATTTTCTGAGTGTGATTCAGACATGGAGCCATTATTGTCCTCTTTAAGAATTAATTTTTTTCCCCCTTTAGGAATCAACATTGGGGCTGGCTTGATAGCTCAGTGGATTAAAGTGCCTGCTTAGGCAGAATGCAGCAGCCAGGGATGGCCGGGATTTAATTCCTGGCATGCTGCACCCCCGACGCATGCTGAGATAGCAGTTCAGACCAGGTGTGGTGGCGCACACCTGTAATCCCAGTGTTTGGGAGGCTGAAAACAGGAGCATCATTATAAGTCAGATCTACATAGTAAGACCCTATAGGCCCTGTACTAAATATAAAAAAAGAAAAAAGAAATCAACATTGACAATTGTATTGGACTACAGAAGAATAGTTTCTGAATTTTTTTTTGTTGCTGTTTTCCTGAAACAGGTGTGAAGGGCTGAAGGCCCTGACAGCTTTGAGCCAAGATGAAGACTGTGTTCATGGTTGCTGAGAAGCCTTCCCTGGCACAGTCCATTGCCAAAATCCTCTCTCGAGGTAGGAAAAAACAATACTAAGCTTCTTTATTGTTTTTCCTGTAAGCCTGGTCATCTTTGCTTTTCAGGATAATTCATTTTTCAAAGTATGATTCCACCCTTGGTGGAGTAACTTCATTTCAGGTCCGCAGGCATTAAGAAGCACTCTGGGGTATTTTTGCCTCCCCATGTCATATGTACCAGGGCAAGGGCTTCCGAAAGGGCATAGTTCACAATGAGGGAGAAAGTGCATTCCTTGTCATAGTGGTAGGCCAGTCAGGGCCATTAGTTACAAGCAGCAGAACCCACCCTAGAAAGAGATTACAGAACCAGGACCCTACCCCAGTTGAGGCCTGAGAAGGTCATGTTATAGGCATTGTCAGCACTGAACCACTCATACTGCCTGCTGTACCCTCAACTCAGCTTCCATCACATTCTCTGTACTTCACAGCACTAAAGATTAGCCAGAGCTTACTCCCTTCTCTGGCCACAAGGTGGCTGGTTGGGTACTGTCTCCCCTTCTGTCTTAGATTTCCTTCTAAATAGTAAGGAAATTTGGATGGCTGGGTACCCACCATGGCAGACATCCACTCTAACCTCTCATTGGTCTCGCAGTTGGGGAAGAAAGAGCCCCTAGTACAGCTGACAGATGTGGTTCAAAGGGGTCTGAGAAGTGGTATCTCATCCCCAGGCCTGAGAAAGTTGGACTGAGGAGCCATCAGTGAGTGAAAAGGCACCATAGGATTTAATAACTTAGGAGGCCCCTGATGACCT
The DNA here is from genome assembly GCA_002564285.1 of Tympanoctomys barrerae. Classification (NCBI taxonomy): domain Eukaryota; kingdom Metazoa; phylum Chordata; class Mammalia; order Rodentia; family Octodontidae; genus Tympanoctomys; species Tympanoctomys barrerae. The sequence continues at coordinate 4,379 of NDGN011133050.1, read as the reverse complement.
TAAAGTTTGAATAAAATGGAGCAGAAGTCAAAGTGAAAAGTAAAGTCAGAAATACAGACAAGGACCAGCGAGATAGCTCAGTGGTCTAAGTGCCTGCTTGGCAAGTGCAGGGACCTGGGTTCGATCCCCAGCACCTCATTGCCATGCTGGCCCTGTCCCTGGATAGCTGAGCTGCTCACCAAGAGTGGGCATGGTGGCACCCACCTATAATCTCAGAACTGAGAAGGCTGAAAACAAGAGGATCACTATGAGTCTGAACTGCATAGTGAGACCCAGCACCAAATACATAAAAATTAAAAAAAGAAAGAAATTCAAACAAAAATACCAAGAATGTCCACCCCAATTTCCCAGCCAACTAGACCCTTGTGTTTGAGACAATTTTAGGTTGTCTACAAATGCTCTGGCCTCTGGGTATGCCTGAGTCTCTCAGTGCCCACTTAGCACAGTGGCCAGAGGAAATGTTATTGCTGACCAACTATGCTGAGGAAGGCAGACTATGGTCCTCTAAGACGTGGCATCAAGGTCTGGGTTCTCTATATCTGCAGCTGAGTACAGCAACCATCCCTGTATGCATCCTCTCCGCAGGGAGCATGTCTTCACACAAAGGCCTGAATGGGGCATGCTCAGTCCACGAGTACATGGGAACCTTCGCCGGTCAGCCAGTCCGCTTCAAGATGACCTCTGTCTGTGGTCATGTGATGACCCTGGATTTCCTGGGTGAGCTCCACCCCACGCCTGCTTTTCTGCTGATGGGAGCCCTGCACAGTGCTGCCCAGAGTCCTGTTAGCATCTCAGTCCAACAGGTTGTGGAATAGTAACTGGGTTTCCCATGTGAACTCTGGAGCCATGACCCCAGTGGCTCTATCTCATCAGTTCCTCTTAGTCATGCATGCCCGTACCTTCCTGTGCAGAGGAGATAGTGGTGTCTGTCTCAGGAGGAACCTGATGCAATCAGGTGTTTCGGAGAAGCTTGGTGCTCCTGCTGAGTGGACTGTTGTCTATCATTTGATAGCTGTCATTATCATCTTTTATTGTTGTTATCACTTCCTCCACAGGGCGAGCATTAGTGACCTACTGGGTCTTGGTGCAGCTCCATGTGGCTGACAAGGGTCTGACCCAGACTGACCTTCATATTAGTTTGTACTGCTGCTGTGGAACACCTAATGCAGGCTAACTTTCTAAGGAAAAAAAGAAGGAGGTTTATTTAAATTATAATTTTAGAGACTGAAAGTGCAGGGCCACCTGGCAGGGGAGATACCATGATCCTGAAAGTATAGGGCCAGCTCTGGCAAGGACATCATGGCAGATCCCTTTGGCACAGTGGCAAGAACACATGTAAGAAGGAGAGACCACATATTGAGACAGGAAGCTAGAGAGAGATCCATGAGGTCACGGTGTACTCCTGACAACAGAAATGCCCCTCGTGACTTAAAGACTTCCCCTAGGTCTTGCCTCCTAAAAGTACCACACCATCTCCCCAAATTGCCACCCTAGGGATCAAGGTTCCAGCATGTCCTTTGGAGGAGCCTTAGACCATATGTAAATTACAGCACCTATACTCTGTCAACTCACTGGCTGGGGCTGGGGTCAATGACTAGACCTTGGTTAGTTGCCATTTTTCACAAAGGAAATGCACAATGTCATCTGCTTCCCAGGATTGCTGAGGGCTCAATGTCAGCGAGAATAGAACACTCAGCACAGGTCCAGGCACAAGGCAGAGCCTCAGTAGTTGTTCTTGCTGCTCATTGACCATAGTAGTGGCAGGGGTGACTGTAGACAAGCGTTTGAACCCCAGACTTCATCTCCAGCAGGCAAGTGGGAAGCCAAGAGTTGAACCTGGCTTTGTCTGATTCCAATCTCCTAGCCTTCAAGAAATGGAGCCTAAAAGAAAGCCAGAGGGTCCAGCATTCAAGAGCCAGGCCTTACGTAGAAAGCAGAAGAAAGTGTTGAACATGAGAGATCAACTCTTAAGGGACTGACTAAATGTTGTGTGCTGTTTGAAGTGCTAGAGTGGAAGGAGAGGGTTATAGAAATCCAGTTGGAGAGGAAAATGATGACTTTAGTTCAGGGCCCTGGCAAAACAGACTGGCCTAGGAATGGTGCTACCAGCCCCAGACAAAACCCTGGAAGTGAGGCTGGCTCAGTAACCTTTCCAAGAACCTGCTTGTTTCTTGTGGGTGGCCAGGCATGGCATCAGCTTAGTAGCTCAGAGTAAGAAAAGCCAAGTAGTAAGAGTTACCCAAAGGCATCAACCTATGCCCCAGCCCTGCCTTTGACTATTAGGTGACCTGGGCCATTTGTCCTCCAAGCCTTCTACTCATTGGTACAGTGAGATCATTATCTTTCCAGGATTATGACAATTGTGGAGGCTGAGTCTTTTGACTATGAAGTGTGACTCAATGTCACTATGGCTGTGGTTTGTAGGAAAGTACAACAAATGGGACAAGGTGGACCCTGCAGAGCTATTCAGTCAAGCTCCAACAGAGAAGAAGGAAGCCAACCCCAAGCTGAACATGGTGAAGTTCCTGCAGGTGTGTGAGGGGCATGAGCCCACTGGGAGGCTCCTGCCCTCCATGCCTGCTTGTGGCTGTAGCTGTCCTTGTGTACTAGTATTTGAGCCCTCATTCTCATCTGGAACACAGAGGCCTTTGCTGGCAATGCTTGGCCCATCTTTCTGCCTCTTGAATGCTCTCTGCTGGTCTGCCAGGCATCTTAAGGCCCATTCCCCCATCCTGGACACCCTTATCAGTCCTGGAGAACATTCTGCTTTTTGTTTGGTTTGGTTTTTTGGGACAGGATCTCACTATGTACTTCAGGCTGGCCTTGAACTGTGTAGCCCAAACCAGCCTAGAACTCACAGAAGTCCTCTTGCCTCACCCTCTCAAGTGCTGGCATTATAGGTATGCACACCATGCCCAGCACTTTCTGTTTTTGTAATGGTTTAATGGAAGATTTTCCCCCACAATTTTAAAACAAATGCATAAATAATATGAAATATTAGAAAATATAGGTAAGTAAGAATAATAAAAAAACTACTTATAAGTACATGACCCCAAACGACCACTGTTAATATTCAGGGTTATTTCATGTTAGCCCTTTTATTATTAGGTTTTTGGGGTTATGATCATATTATAAGTATTAGTTGTTTTTCAAAAACAGCAGTTCTGAACTAAGTTCTTTCTGAGTGGTCAAGCCAATCTCACTGCAGTCAGCTTCTTTCTCAGCCCAGATGCCAGTCCCCCTAATGCCTGCATGGTCTAGGCCCCACCTCCTTTTCCCAAGGGAGTATTCCCAGTGCTATTAATGAGTGCTGTGTGGCAGGTGGAGGGCAGAGGCTGTGACTACATCGTGCTGTGGCTGGACTGTGACAAAGAAGGGGAGAATATTTGCTTTGAGGTGAGTATAAAGCCTACTTTGGTTCACTTTTGGCTTTTCTGCCCCCCCTCCCCAATCTGATGCTCACAGTCACATTATTACTGAGGCTGAATAGGAAGTAAACTATACTGACTTAAAAAGCTTTCTCTTGTCTGCTTTATTTTTGGAAGTTTCCTCACAGACACTTTAAAATGCACAGAACCTACTAAGGGTTATGGAGTGTTACTTCACTCACTGGAACACCGCATGAGCAAATGTAAGGTGCAGAATTATCTAGGTGAATATAAGCTTCAGAATGGAGCAGATTGGCTTTTCAGTGCACTCTTGGCCCAGCTTTGCCTTTTGGGGATCTTTGGTTGATCACCTCAGCACCACGCTTCTGAACCCCACCTTCATGTATCCTCTGCCCCACTCAGAATGCTCTCCTGTTTCTCCCTGCTCCCCTGTAGCCCACCCTGCAGTGACAGCTCTCTGCGTACCCCTGCTTCATGCTTACCTTGGCTATGGCGCCCTTGTGATTGCTGTTCTCATAGGTGCCCCTCAGGGTGAGGTTCCATACAAGTCACCTCCATGTCTCTATGTCTATACCCTTAGTTTTTATCTTGGGGTTCAGGAGATGGTTCTGGTGACACTGGCAAGGGCAGTTAGGGTACCTAGTGTTCTAGAGTGGCATTCTTAGCAAACTTGACCACACACTTGATCTCTTTCTGGGCACTCTTCCCCTATAGGACTTCCCTTCCCAGGGCCTTTTGCATCTGGAGCTGGAAATGGTAGCCAGAGATGGGATCTTCTATCTTCAGAAACAAAATTCCTTGTCTCCCATAAGGATGCTTCACAGCCAGGCTGTGGCAGTGACTTGACTTCAGCCCCCACCTACAAGTTGGGCCTTCCCATTCTTGCCCATTTCCTCTTCCTCTTCATTCCTTTTTCCTTCCCTGGCCTTTTTTTTTTTTTTTTTTTTTTTTTTGTGGAACTGGGGATTGAACTCAGGCCCTTGCACTTGC
>NDGN011132982.1:0-10739 GCA_002564285.1 Tympanoctomys barrerae | reverse complement strand
GCCCTATTTTTTTTTTTTTTGGTACTGGGGATTGAACTCAGTACTCTGTGCTTGCCAGGCAGGCACTTATTCTATTGCAAGCTTTAGTACTCAATCAGTTGTGTGACCTTAAAAAGATACCTCACCCCTCATGCCTTAATGACCTCTTCTATAAAATGGAGACCAGCATTACATTAATGCCATGACATAGGTTACCAAAGACATTCGCAAATGGCAGAAATGGGATTTACACACAGGATTCTAGAATGCCTACTCTAGTTAACTAATATAAGACAGCAAAGGGCCCTTCATTAAATAAACTCCCATTGTTTCACTCATGTGCACATCCAGGTAAGTTTTCAACACATGAGTTATGCAATTTTACCCTGGAAGTGGCTTCTATAAGTCATAAAAATTTAAGTAAATTTTAATCATATAATGTTTAACCTTTAAAATACATAGAAAAATGCCCTCTATGATATGTATCACTATGTACTGTATATATAGTAGGTTTCAAATGAAAATGATTATTTTCCCCCAAAGTATCTCCATGTATATTAAAAAGTATAGTATACTTGAAAGTCAGATAATATTTTCAACTGGCAATTAAGGTAAGTGAGTATTTTAAATTTTTTTTCATGGGGCCGGCCAAATAGTCCAGTGGATTAAAGCGCCTGCTTAGGCAGATGCAGTGGCTGGGGTTCGCTCCCCGCCATCCCATGCTGGCCCTGTCTCTGGGGCATATTGAGATGGCGATTAAGACTGGGCATAGTGGTGCATATGCCTGTAATCCCAGCTCTTGGGAGGCCGAATGCAAGTGGATCACTGAGTCTGATCTATGTAGTGAGGACCCTATAGAGCCTGTACTAAAATACCCAAAACAAACAAATAAACAAAAAAAAAAATTTTTTTTCCTTAACCTACCTACCTTCCTTCCTACCTACCCACCCACCTTCTTTCTTTCTTTGGTACAGGGTCTCACTACCCTACTTAGGACTCATACTGATCCACTTATCTCAGCTTCCCCAGCGCTGGGATTATAGGTGTGTGCCACCACACCCGGCTTTGGTGGCCAGCATGACATGCAGCACTGGGGATCAAACTTGGGTCCTTGTGCTTTCTGGACAGGTGTTTCCACCACCAGCTATCTTCCTAGCTAACTCTTTTTTATTTAGTCATAGTTAACCCAATTTGGTGACTGAACATTAGCATCAGCATCACCTGCCTTTAAATGTCCCAAAATACATACAATAATTATAATTTTGCACATGGAGATAACAGTGATCTACTTCTACAACAGGGATAGAGGGCATAACAAACAGACTAGGTGTGAGCATTTTCTGCTGTAAGTATAATAAAGCCATTTCAGCACATGTTTGACTTGTACTTCCCCAAGGTTAGCTTCCTTTGTAGCTTTAAAACACCATTAATTTCTTCATAAAAGTTATGTAAGTGCCAAGCTCTACCTTCTATTACATGATGCTAACTTAAATATCTTTTCTCCTTTCTTTCTTTCTTTCTTTTTTTTTTTTCTTTGATGTACTTGGTACAGGGTCGCAGATCGGACTCATAGTGATCCTCCTGTTTTCAGCCTCCCTAGCGCTGGGGATTACAGGCGTGCATCACCACTCTGCTCAGTGCTCCTGGGGGTGGGGCCAGCGCAGCACGTGGGAGCAGGGGTCAAACCTTGGTCCCCATACTTGCCAAAGCAAGCACTTATTCTGCTGAGCTATCTCACTGGCCCTAAACACATTTCCTGCTTGCCCTGTATGTCCTCTTTTCCAAGCAATTTTCTTGGGCAACCAATCTTCACACCACTGAAAGAAAAGGAGCTGGACAAGGTGTGGTCCTGAGGGCTTGGTCAAGTCAAGAAAGGGGGATAACTCCTGCCAGGCCCCATCAGGCCAGGCCAGGCCAACAAACAGGAGGAGCCCATCTGAATCAACACCAGGCAGCCCGGAAAATAAAAGGAAGACAGATCTTAGACAAGAAAAGGAAAGGGAGAGAATTAAGGTTGAGGAGGTGAAGGGAGGAAGGGGAGAGGGATGGTGACAGCAGCTAGCGGCATGGAGCAGACGCATGGATTTATGACCTGGTCTTCAGTGGGTGAACCAAATAAAAGCGAGTCTCATTAACTGGGTGCTCCAGAAGCAGGGCTGTGTGCTCTCCTCCAGATCCTGTCTGATATTTTAACACCCGCGTAAGGCTTGGCTAGCAGTGAGTGTCAGCATTTCACTAGTAGTGTGCAGTGGGGCCAGGTGAGTTCACCCCCTCCCTCTGAACTAGGCCAGGAACAAAAGAGACACAGATGAGAGAAATAAATGACTTCTAGGCTTATACACAGAAAAACAGCTATGATAAAATAAACCATATTAAGAAATGAGAAATGAGTTTTGAGGCTGGGGAAATGGTTCAGTAGAATAAGCGCTTCCCTGCCAAGCGCAAGGGCCTGAGTTCAAATCCCGGTTTACAGAAAAAAACAAAAAAGTTTTAATTATTTCTGTAGTTCAAATTCAAAGTCAATTAATTTCTAACAAAACAGCAGGAGACAGAAAATACTGAAGGGCAACACTGAAAGTTAAAGCATTTTTAAACTGTTCATGCGTGGACAGTTCCTTAACTTTTCTGTATGTTTTCAACAGTCACATGAAATTAAAATTCTTCAGCATATCACTCTCAATTCTAAAACAGTTCCATGTAAATTACAAAAACTGAAAATGGCTCTAAAAACTCTCAGGGTGTATCTGATGGTAATTACAGTCATTGAGAGAAAACCAGTTTCTACCAGATGTTGGGGGTTGTGAAGGGCTAGTCTAAATAATTTCCACCCTCCCTTGGAAGGTTTTTTTTTTTTTAGTACTAGGGATTGAACTCAGGACCTTGTGTTTGCCAGGCAGGCACTTATGCTGCTGAGGAAGTTTCAGTCTAGAAAAGAAGTTTCTATTTTTCCATTCCTGCTATCTATCACCGCACAATAGCCCTGCTTTCACTGTGACAGTATATTCTCCCTCTCATCTTTTATCAAGTAGATAGTAAAAAGCTACAGCCACAAGTCTAGTTTTACTTTAAATAAGTAACAATATTCTGGATGGGTTAAACAATTCCAATCAAATTCTTAGCAAATGACAAAGGCAAAAATAAAATATCAACACTCAACATAATTTCTATGCACTTTTGTAACTTATAAGATACCAGAGATAATTTCTTGCAAAACAGTCCAATACCATTGAAACCACTGATCATACAGGATTTATATAAACAATAATCTACATTTTATCTTTTATCAGTACAAGCTCTCTTCAAACATGGCTTATAAAACTTTCAGATTATATGCTGAAGAAATGCAGTTAAAGGATAAATTAGGATTATGCCATTGCTGAAATCTATATATAATAAAGTGATAAGACATTAGATTTCTGTTGCTAGTTCCAGGAAATACTTCTAAAAAGTGAGGCCTCCACTGAGTTTTCTTATTTTCAATGATATGTACAATGACATTTCCCAAGGTGGAAATAACATAAAAAGAGCCACTGAAACAATATCTTTTATCAATACCTCTGAAAGAAGGACCTGCCTAATAAATAACCTACTTCCTGATTGGAGAAAAGACTGCCACAGTTTATGAGGACTTCTAAGTTCTTCCTGAACTTTTTTCAAAAGCTATTTGAAACTGCTGTATAATATTGCTGTGTAAGTGTAGATGAATCATCAATACTTCTCCATTTTTACTGGACTAGCCATGACAGGATGATGCTGCAGCACGCCACCACTGCTCAGAGGCCACCTGAAAAGCCAACGCTGCAGTCATTGCTTCTTTATCACAGGAAACATTTGCTCCCAGGTTATGATTCAAAGTACACTGTTTCAGGGGTGGTGGTGATAAAAATCCCTTCAATTATACAAAAGTAAAATTTCTGGGCCTGACTCAGATAAGTCTATGGAAACACAGTATCTAACGCTTTGGTAACAAAATGGGCTTTTTGGCTGCCTGAGAAAGGCGGAGGCGGAGGGGCCAACCTTGAAAGCCTATCATGACACAGATAAAAACATCCAGTTGACAGAGGAGAAATACCTCCCTTCAAATAAGTGTTAACTGGTCAAAATTACTCAAAGCAAACATTATTTTGGCAAGACCCCAACTTTTGGCAACAGCTAAATATTCTATAAGTAAAATTATCAACTAAGCAAGGGTGTTTTTGATCCCTACAAAAAAGCATCACCACGTGCAAATAAAACCGAACTGTGTAGATTTACTAAATGCAGGATCAGCATACACACAAAAAAAACTTCTTATTTCTACTGTCAAACAAGATATTTCAAAATATTTTAGCTAATAAAGTGGTATATTCTTTCCCCCAAAGGGTTATTACTCTTTTTATTAGATCACAAGAATATTTTTAATTCCATCTTTACAAAAGAGGACGGTACTTCTTGGTTTTCATACAATAAAATTCTAACTTACCTCCCCTATTACAGTTTGTATCTGCAGATTTACTCATGAACTCGTGCATTAATTCATACAGTGCCAACAATTAGATTGCAAAGTTTTAGGAAGCTCACTTCAAATAAACCCAACATAAAAGACATCTTTGGAAACAAACTCTCAGCTCACTTTTACTAGTTCACAGGAACATGCTGTATGTTTGACTTAAAAAAAAAAAAACTGCAATAAACCAGAGATAAACTACTCTCATCAAGATATGTTTTAAATACTAAACCACTAGCAGTTTACAGTTGAGTACAGGACTAAAGCAAACAACATATCCTGCAATTACAGCTGCTCTTCACGTAAAACAGACTCAGCACCTACCTTCTGTATGCTGGATCTTAATCCGTGAAAGGGTAGTAAGGGCATAAACAAATATGTAAGCTAAAAATTCCTTCTTTCTCAATAGGTTCTGCTCTTTGATTTACTTTTGTATAATGGCCTTAAAGTGGTATATGAGACAGTAACTAGAAGACATATTCCATTTTCTGACTGAAAGCCAATAATACTCATGAATTTTTTAGCTGAAAGACACTTCAAGATGCCACTGGGAAGACTGTAATAAACACATTAGGCTGCAAATGGGCGGCAGCAGCTCTTTAAACATGCTTCAATAATCAAATAAGTGGCTAAATTCATGTTCACTGGTGACACAAATATTTTGCTATAACATTTCTATCATCCACATCTCTCCTAAAGAAGGCAGAAAAAAATCCACCTCAAAACATAAAACAAAATGAGGCAAAAACCAAACTCTTTTAAAGCCTTGCCTGCAAACTTCAGGGCAGAATATGCAAATCGCTGGGAGCTGCTCTGTACTTTGCTTACCAGTGGGACACCACCTCTGCTGTCGGTGGGCTAAGATGGTTGCTACTTTGCAAGTGCTTGGAGGCTACATTCACCATCGCCAGCCACTGGACTGCTCATATACCCAGCGATGGCCGATGGCCGTTGGAGCAAATATCGCCAAGAATAGAAAGGCCAGGTTTTAATAAGGCCTCAGATGAGAAAACATCACAGAAGAAGCTACATTCCTTGCATAAGGAAAGAGTTTCCCTCCCCTCCAAGCAGGGTATACTTAAGTCTCTAATTTAATGTTTTTCTTTTACTTGTCCAGATTAAAATTCAAATTTATCTCCCCTGCCTTTCTTTTTTTGGTACTGGGACTAGAACCCACAGCTCCACATTTGGCAAGCACACTACAACTGAGCTACACCTGAAGTCCATTTAATGTTTCTTGCAAGGATAAGACAGCCTTTACCTATAAAAAATGTGTTTTTATTATTTGAGTACTAAAGGTTACAATTAAATGGAAATTTATGGATGACATGAGTTAGATATTCTATATATACTTTCCTGCTTAAAATCCCATTTTGATGGATATACTGTTAAACTGTACAGATGCGTCTTGCAGATTAAGCTCTGGCCAGCTTCTCTGAATAGTGCACCTAGGTCACACAAGATAATAAATGACCTGTCAGGATTCAAACTGAGACATAATTCCAACAGCCATAATTTGGGTGGTACTCCCTGCATACTTCACATGTATGAACCACCTTTATTCCTACTGCCAGATGATCTACATTACTTTAGAGATAAAAACCTTGAGGAGAGATAATGTCACTTGACCACATAAGATAGGCCATGACATGGCCACATAGGAAGTTTTAGAGTTCCTAAGTGAATCCAAGCAGTTCCTCAATTCTTAACCACTGTGATGTGGGCATTAAAGGTTCCTATTCAGTATTTTAATACTTTCACCGAAAAGAGAAATTCGTGAACTTCAACATATTACAGAAATCAGAGTATGTGAATTTAGTAAAGTGACAATATAATCTGAAAGTACTTTTTTATTTACTGAAAAGGTGTCAGTATCACTGTAAAATGGAAACACCTTTCTCTGTAAAAATAACCAAACCAAACCAAATAAACATACATAGTTTAGACTCATTCGTCTAATTAACAATGCTCCACACACTGATGGAGACAGTGGAGACCACCATGACACAACTGACAAAAGTCCCTGTACTCCTGAAGCCCACACCTTCATGCAGAAACAAAACCTAATGAGCAATCAACCCCAAAAGAGAAAGGAGATTTAATGTTATTACCGGATTTAGCATGAAGTTAACGAAATGAGAAAAACAGCTAGGAACTTAATCTGCACAGCGAAAATTCTCAGTTTATTCTAACACTAAAAACTCTCTTTTCCTACATAATCAGTAGTAGTATCTGGCTGATTTTAAAACTAAATTATCAAAGAGAATTGTGGAAAATGATACATACTACCTTAATCTTTCCAACTTTACACATGAAAGCGCAAGTACCAATGTCCAGTAGAGTTTCAGCTCCTTCCCTGAATATATCACACTCATAATTAAGGTATCCAGTTTTTGTTTACGTGAAATACCTAGGATTTATAGATACTTAGGCTTTTTAAAGAGTCTTAAGGTGAAGATTTTTATTCTTTCCTCTCATTTATTAATAGATGTGCTGCACACATAGCAATTTGTCATTTGACTTCAAGTTCTAGTTTTCATGGAAACAATGTTTTAAAGCTCATTTGTAATCAGTTACATGACACTGAATTAAATTAGGCAATTAAAATAATAAGTACAACTGGCATAAACAGGCTTGGGAGTAAGAATGTGGTTTGTAGTGGGCACACAATGTCCCTGCCGGGTGCAGAAGCATGGGGTGTTCTAGTGCTGCTTATCAGCCTACTACTCAGAGCACGGTGCATCAGGCCACAATTCCCAAGAGGGAATAAAGACCACGGTGCTCTTCCAATCAGTTGTCCAACAAAGGCTAATTAAGAAAATCAGAATTTATACAAAACTAAACTTAGGGGAGAGTTTATTCAGCCATTCAACAAACATTACTGGAGCTTATGTTCCAAGCATGGTTCTAGCTACTAGAGAATGTAGCACTGAACAAAGTAGACCAAATCTCTGACACTTATGCTATTATGGGAAAGCAGTGGTGGGAGAGGTCATAAAATGTTTACTATATCAGAAATTAAGGGTACACACAAAAATAGGGGAGAATGGAGATAGAATGCAATAGAGATGAAGCAGAAGGAGGATTTCTTACAGTTCTGACATTTAAATAGAGATCTTCCTTACCCAACTTTGATTCATAACATAATTTACTATGCAACAACTAAAGCAAAATATACAAAAAGATATAAAATATAATGTCTGAGAATACATCCACAGGTGTAAACTCTGGTTTGGAACCCTTGGAATATATCACACTTGTGTGACCTGGGTGAGCTACCTAATTAACTTCTTTGGTTTCTTAACTTGTAAAATTGGAGAAATGTAATATATACTTTTGAGTGCTTGTTAGAAGTATGAACCACACAAGTATCTGGAACAGTGAGGGCTTACTTAACAAATATAAGGTACTATTTGAATTTAATAGCATAAAATATTGAGGAAATAACCTAAGGCAGTGGTGGCGAATCTATAGCACAGGCACCTCTGTGAGCACAGAGCCCTCTCTACACAGGACTCATGCCTCTAAGAAGTAGGCACATGCTGCTCTCTAACTAATGAATGTCTGACCCAAGGTTTGATAAATGTTCAGCATGCACAAAATAGCAAAGATCACATTATTTGTGCAAAAGCAAGTCAAATGCAAACTTTTACCCTTTAATAAAAAGCTGTATCACTGAAAGCTGTTATTGTGTTTTTCTTTTAAGACAAAAAGATTTTAATGTATGACTTGTTTTTATTTAAACTAAAACCTCAGTATTCAAGTTTAATTGCAGCGTTGGTACTTTGTAATTAAGTAGGTTTTGGTTTGCAATCTGAATACTTTGTCTCTAAAAGGCCCACTGTGACTGATCTAAGGTATGGATGAATATAGCTTTAGAGGAAAACTCCAGACAAATGAGAAGTCATCGCAATTTTAGAGCTAAATTATTTTGATGGTATATATATATATATATATATATATATCAAAACATTTCCAACAAAGTCACTAAATACATATACATATATTTATAAATACATACTATATATACACACACACACACATTTAAAGACAAAGTCTCACTTATGTAATCTAAGCTGGCTTTGAACTTGCTGCGATCCTCCTGCGTCAGCCTCCCAAGTGTGGGATTACAGGTGTGCACCACCATGCGGGACTCATGTAATTTCATTTTTGTATTTTCCAATTTTTTTTCATTAGCACATTACACTTTTATGAATTTATAATAAGAATATAACCAGAGAATAGGAGAGTGAGGAGGGAAGAAAGGAAGGAAAGCGGTTGTGTTGCTAGGAAAAACAAAAATTCAAGCAAATCAACCAGGGGTTCTTACAAAGAACCACCTCCTTGGAAAGCAAATTGTAAGTATACAAATTGTTCTCAGGCATATTTTCAGCGAGAATACTGTCTAAAATGAATGAGAAACAAAATCTCTTTATTTTGCTGAAGATTAGCAATGATATTTAAAGTGCAAATTATTTTCTCTGGTAAACCAAAAGATATACACTTATAACTACACTGTAACTTGGATATCTCAAATCTATCCTCAGTTCTTTCATGTAAGACGGGAACTGCTAAGACTTGCTACTATATCCGACAGTCTTTAGGAACTTTGTTTTCTCTTCATACTGATGGGACTCTTAGTAACAAAACCTTTCCAGCACAGTCACAAATGGCTGTCAGCAGAAGTAGAATCATACTGCTGTTACTGGGACTGTACAATAGACCACAGTTCTCTGGCTTCAGAGTCAGAGCACAGAAAGCCATGCAGTTTTAGGGAACTTTATGCAGAGCACAAGGTAGCCCAGATGAGTTGCAGATGGCGAATTATTACGCTTTATGGAATAAAAATTTAATTGGATCCAAGAATAACTTATTTACCTTTAGGTAGTTAATACAAATTTAGGTCCAAATGAGCTTGAGGTGTATTACAAATAGTATTTTAACAGACTAAATAAGAGTGGCCTAGAAGTGGAAGAAGATGAAAAGAAACTCCTACTTTATCTGCTGCTCTCCACCTATTTTCCTGTCCTAACAAATTTTTGCACTGAAAAACCAAAAAGAATTGTTTTACAAAGCTGGCACCTATGGATAAAGATCTTTAAGAGTGCTGTACCTTCTTTAGCCACAATTGGCAAGTAGTAAGCATGCAAAGAAACTTTAAGAAAATTAAGATAATTGCCTGACAGCACAGAGACAGCTACATTATACTCCCTCTGTCTGGTTCTGACATCAAAGGGACAGGAGCACTTCGAGTACATGTTCATAATATGCACAGTGTTTTCGGTCAAGTTTCAGGACCAAGCGCAGTGGCTATACTTATGACTCAGAACAAAACCACATTTGCACAGCATGTTTCAGAAAGTTGAATTTCTAATAAATAACACCTTCTGTAATACTAAAAATATAACCCAAATTACAGGGTTTTAACTTAAAAAATCTATTTTGATTTACAGTGGTACCTTGGTGCACAAACTTGATGTTTTCCATGATTCTGGTCACAAACAAGAGTTGGACAAGAACCAAATCAGGGCCAAGAGATAGCTCAGTGGCTTAAGTGCCTGTTTGGCAATTGCAAGATCCCAAGTTCGACTCTCGGTACCACAAAAAACAAAAACAAATTAAATTCAATGGTGAGGTTAAATGTTGACCCTTTATGAGGAAATTTCTTTATTTCTCATCTAGCTTGGTTTGTGACCAGAATCATGCAGAGAACTGAATTCATGAACTGCGGTACCACTGTATTTCCTTCTATTAGTGAAACGTATTGATAATCGTGGAATAGCTGTTTAGGGGCACAGTACTGCTCTCTGTGAATATAATCACTGAGGAAGAAACAATGTGATGTCAGAAAACAAGATGAAAGAAAATACAAGTAGGGAACAGACACAGAAGACAGTATATAAAGAAAGGACAAAGTGCTAATGAGGGGGAAATTACTTCCTCTGGCATTTGGCAACTCCTGGGTGGGGCTGTGGAGAATAGACAGAATTTCCTGAAGTAAGGATGCCCTGGATGGTGTGCACCTAGTATACTCCTGTGGAGCCCCTAGGCTGGGCTATAGGTGCTGAGGTCTTGATTCTTTGGCCTATATTGCCAGCAGCTCCCTGACTTTGGTGCTGCTACATGCTGCCTAACCCAGAACAGTCCTAAAACTACTCCTCAGAGTCACTGAGGAATTTCCAGAAAGGCACTTCAGCTCTGGGGTAGGCATGTGAATGAAGTATTTTGATCCCACTGCAGTTGAAGTCAGTCACTGCCCTAGATTATATATATA
>NDGN011132980.1:0-11665 GCA_002564285.1 Tympanoctomys barrerae | reverse complement strand
CCACACACACACACACACACACACACACACACACACACACAAATAAATAAAATTTTTTAAAAACTTAAAAAATAAAAATAAATAAAAATAATCAGTCAGGGTGATGGTACATACCTATAATCCCAGCTCATGGTAAACATGAGGTCAGCTTGGGCTACATAGCAAGTTTAAGATTAGCTTGCAACATACAGCAAGACCCTGTCTCAAAAAAAAAAAAATCAACTGATTAGTCAGATGTAAAAATGAGAGACATATGATCCCAGCTACTGCAGTAGGGAATACATATTGTATTGTTCATACAATAATATAAATAAAGATGTCATGAATTAGCTTATAGATGGAATAAAGTTGGGGGACACAGATATAATAAAAGAATTTTTTGGTGTAAATGATTTAGTATGTTTAACTTCTATGTTAAACAAAGATAAATTTTTGTAGTTTCTTGTATGATTTTTGCTTTATTTCATTTTAGTCTTTTTGAGACAGGGTCTTACTCTGTAGTTCGGGCTAACTTTGAACTCACTTTGTAGCCTAGGCTGGCCTTGAACTCTCAGCAATCCTCCTGCCTCAGCCTCCTGAGGGCTGGGATCACAGGCATGTATCACCAGGCTTGGCTTGTCTAATTTTTTTTTTTTTAAGTTTTTTTGGTGCTATTAGGGAGGGCTAGGCGGAGAGTAGCTTCAAAACCATGCAGGGTAGATGTGTTAAAGGAAAGTTTCGAGTATTCTCTGGTGCTTTCTCAGGAAGTCATGCTTACTTTCATGACAGACAAAAAAAAATTCTTTTAATGAGAAAGTTCCTGCATGAATAATTTGTTGAGATAAATGTGTACATCTCTGGCAGTAGTGCTCACTGAGATGTGGAAAAATCTTCACTTTCTCAATTAGAATCCCTCAAGCTAAAAGTACTGTAGGAATAGTGAGACATTTCTGTGTGATCAGGTACTTCTCAATGTTCTATAAGAATTGTCCGCTCAATTGTAAAGTTCCCATTGACAAATTATTTTAAAAGGAAGAAAACTTTTACAATTAAAAATGCACACCACTGAAGTAAGTATGACCAATTTGTGTACCATCAAAAGCCACAAGGGTGACCTATTGGCAGACTACGGGCATAGTTTATTAGGAATAAGGATTTTTTTTTCTTTCCTCCCCCATCCCCCTTTTTTTTTTCAGCCCTGGGGATGGAACCAGGATCTCCTGCATGCTAGGCAAGCCCTCTACTGTTAAGCTGCATGTCCAACCCAGGATGTATTTCTTGGTTGAAGGCTGTTTCCAGGCCCCTGTCTTAGATACTGTTCTTTTTACTGAGACAAAATACTTGATGCTCACACTTCAAGGAAAATAGGTTTATTTTAGCTCACAGTTTGTAGCAGTTTCATTGTAATCAGCTGGCTCCATGGCCGAGGTACACTGCAGACCAGGCAGGAGGCAGTGGCAGGAGGCAGTAGCGGCAGCAGCGGCAGCAGCCACTTTCTTTTTTTTCCTTTATTCCATCCAGGTTGCCTGACCAGGGTGGGACCCTTGATCCCAGCATCACATACTTCCTGTCACTATCATACCCTAGATCCAGCCACCTCTAAAAAGCCCCACCTGTGACCCCATAAGGCTTTGAGAGGATGTCCAGATACCAGCAGTAACAGCCCCAAAATAAAAAAGTGTGAAACTGAAATTTCAGGGCACTTTGCAGCTGAAGGTGGTTTAGAGAATTCCTTTGTATAACAGATTCGATGACCTTGCACAAACTCTCAAACTGACGTTAAATATCTGCATCCAGTTTGCTCCACCTTCTGTCAAAATGGTCTTAGAAGAAAGCACCTTTCCAGGTATAACAGCTTTTAATAACCAACACTCACTTTGAACAATTTCTTAATGGAAAGTGGCAGTTTTGCATTCGCTACTTCAAGGTTGGCCCTGTCGACAAGTCTTCTAGAATGCGCTGGTAAGAGTTTGTTCAGTCAGGACTTGAGGACTATGCTGAGCTAAACAATTTTCCTGGGGACCAACCCGTCCCTTTCTAGCCTTCTTCCCTCTCCTTTTGGGAGGCTATCTGCCCAAGTGACTTGGTTTTCTTAGGAGTGAATGATGTTGAGAAGAAAAAGAGAAACTGGTGTGTGAAAATGCAAGGCAGGTTAAGCTGTCCCTGAGAATAAAAGGTGGCATTGTTAACAGCTTTCCAGCGCTGATTAAAATAGGGTTGGGAACAGAGTAGAAGCCTGAGGAGAGTCATCATTTTTCTCAGGAATCCATCAGCCCCGACGGATTTGGGTGCACAGATGCTTTGTTTTGCTGCTTCCCACTTGAAGGGCAATAATAGTGTTCTAGGTGGGCTTTCAGAGAGAGGGTCACTTGCCCGCCTTATGTCAGTGAGTCTCAAGGCCCGATAGGAAGCCTAATTAGCAGGAGGCAAGGGGAGTGGTGGAAGAGGTTGCGCCTCTTTCCAGCACGCAGAAGTCACTTTCACAGTGCACATGTTGTCATTCCACTACAAGGAGAGCAGACCCCAGGAAATATGCTGTAATATTAGGACATCAGGGGGAAGCTGGGAATTGGGGAAAATTATTTTGTGGTAAACATATGGAATAATTGGCCAGTGGTGCAAGAAATCTAAATGAGGTACAGAGACAGCTGGACACTTTGATCTCCAGAGAAAAAGGATTGAAGGATAAAGTGATAAACCAGGGAGGTGGAGCTGAGATAAACCTAAAGGGAAAGAGCCTTTTGGACTACACAACCTTTCTCTGCTCAACACTTTCCACCAGGGCCACTTGGTAACACTAGCTCTGCCTTTGGTTATTATTTCCAAGTTACATCTATGTTTCTGAATAAAAATCCATTTGAATCTCCAGTCAGATTTGCCAGGTGCTAGATTCAGTGTCAGCATTTAATGTATTGAAACTGCCGATGCTGAAGAAATGAATACAAAAAAGCATGCTTTTGAACCCTTGTTTGCAGAGCTGGAAGTAAAATGCTTCCCTTTCAGATAGCTGCCTATGCCAGAAAACTCCTAGGCTGGGGAAAGAGGCAGAGATGCCCGGGGTGTGGTTCCAACGAGCCCCATGCTGTCTTTTGCTACACCAGTGTTTTCTTCCCCACAGTCACTTATGGGATGAAAGAGCTGGGCTGCATTGGCATTAGGCTTTCCAGTCTCCCACCGTCTCTAGACAGGTGGCGGTGTCCCTGTCTCTATGGACGGAGACTATCATTCTTAGAGACCCACAATGTTTCTGAGAAGAAAACCGAGAGAAGGTGGTAAGAGAGGTTAAGAGAAGTGAAAGGGAAAAGATACGTGACTAATGTTGAGCCAGAGAGACTGCCCTGAAATTTAAATGGATTTAATTTGCCCTGTGTACTACAAATGTAACTGGGGGTGGCCAGGGCATTGTCATGTGGCATGCCAATTTGGAATAAGAGGGAGTATTACACATCTTCTCATTTCACACTCTGTAGCAGATCCATGAAATTCCCACACTGATCTGAACATTGAAGAGATTTCTACTACCTAGGCAGCTAGGCCTCCTAGCCACTGCCCGGTCAGGTCAGCATTTCCAGACGCCTTCCATCCTATCGTGATGGGAGGACTATTTCCAGAAATTTAGATTCAGTCCAAATTTGGGCAAGCAGCTAAGACTCAGCAAGAGCCTTTTAAAAGTGGTAAACAAAGGGAGTAGAGGGGGAAATAAAGGAAGGGAATGCTGGCGAGGGGGCTCAAAAGGGAGGTTTGCTGCAACCCTTTACATTCAATTATAGCAGCTCCTTTGTGCTTCTCCCTTTCTGCTCTGCAAAGAAAGAATGAAATATGGTTTTCATAGCAAGCTGGCAGCATTATCTCAGGATGCATATTTCTTTGCTGGGTTGGAATGCCAATAAGAGGAGAAAAAAAGTTCTTCGTTTAGAGGAAAGTGCAGTGCTACAGAGAAAACACAAAACAACAAAAAGGAATGCAACAAGTTTTTGAAACAGTTCCAGCAAATGCCCCCTTAAGGAAAAGAAAATATTTAAATGAGAACTTTCGGGAAGATAAAATTTCCCATATTGAACGTCACCATTTCCCAAGAATCTCTAACTATGGAAAGAGATTTGGCCCAAAATATTGACAGTTTTTTATATTGGAAGGTTTTTAGAATCTCTCTTTCACTGATGAAGACAATAAACTTCAGACAAGTCTTGTGTCAGGCACAGGCTCTACCTACTTCTGCACTTCATTATACCAGTATTTGGAAGAGAGACAAGGTTTGCTCAAATAAGTCCTTTATCCATCTCACTTGGCATGATCTATGTGGATTTCTCAAAGTAATACTGAAATAAAAGTCTATATTTCAGGGGGCTGCATGATTTTGAAATAGAATGGTGTTGACTTGGATGTTTACTTATTTTTCAGTAGAAAAAGTAAAGATACCTTATTGAAATTTTACAAATTTTTCTTATAGCAATGGATGCAATAAGTGTTCCTAGTCCCAGTCACAGATGGGTAAAGTAAAAGTTGTATTTTTTTTTAAAAGGAAATCTTTATTTCTGGAATGCAGAAAATAGAAAAGGAGCTTGTAAAAGCAGTGTTAAACAGAGCCCCTAAGTTAGAAGCTATTAAAAGGAAGGTTAAAAAAATTAGAATGTATCTATATGATGTTATTTATATTCTTTAAATTTTTTACTCTTAAAAATAAGAGTTTTGATGGCTACAGCTTGATTCTAAATTTTCAGTGCTTTCTACTACAGTCTTTCTTTCTTTCTTTCTTTCTCAATAAAATTGCTCCTCATTTCTTCCATTACCTGCACCATTGAGTGCTTTTAAAATTCTGTCCAAAAAAATCACTCTCAGAGAAGTAAGCACTTTATGAATAGTCTTTATACCCACTCCTCATTCACTTCACTCATTCATTCATGCATTTACTCACTGGAAAGCAACCTTCTAAAAATTACTTAATTGAGAATGTGCTTGTTAATGAGTAAATGTAAGTCCTATTAACCTTCTGATCTCGAGGACTTGTTTTGATGTTGCTGCTGCTGTTTTTATTGTGTTGGATTTTTCAAGTATGAAAGAATGAGCACTGGGGAGGTGCTTACTTTAGGAATTCACCCCAATTTATGACACTCCCCAATTTATGACATTCTTCTATTGTCTAAACAAGGGAAATCATTTTTTTTTTAATCTGCACAACTCTTAGAAATTTAGGTAGAAAAATTGAGAGCCCTGAGTATTGTTTCAAAAGTGCTTTCTTCAAGTCTTTTTCCTGCTTCATTGTTTTTATCATAATCATAAGAGAAAATCTTGTTTCCGGTTTCATTTTGTGTTGGTGGGCAAATTCGAATCGTTACTGTAAACTGATCATTTCATAGAGATTCTCAGCTCATTCTCACTCCTCCTCCACCGGTCAGTTCTGCACTGAGACTGAAACACATGCAAGGTTCTTTCTCTTTTTCCCTCCTAGGTAAACATTGACAGAGAGGAGATTTCCCCCTATGTCTCTAGATACCACCGCTTATCTTTTAGATAAGTCCCGCAGGCTGAGGTTTCAGGCTGTTTCATGTTGGACCCCCTTGGATTCCAAACTTCCTTAAAGCCTTTAGATAAGCAACAAACTTCAGCCATAATTACCCCAAGAGTGGATGGAACAGGGAATTAATCCCCATAAATCTGGATTCAAACCTATCTTAAAGCCTATAGGTGAGGAACCTCTCTAAATGGTCTAGGCTTAATGGTTTGAACTCAGTTCTTTAGGAAGGAATGTGTCTTCCCTGACTGAGGCTGCCTCATGAGAATGCCTCTGCGAGATTCCTTGTTCCCATTTTAATAGGTACATCTCACTCACAGAGCTGATTGTGGATATTTGTATGCTCTCAGTTAGCAATTTCAAGTTCTCATCTACTTTGAACTTAGCTTTTGGATATAATTTCACTTTAAACTTAGGAAATATATGCCAACCCCCTTTTTCTTAAATCTCCACACTTTGTTTTCTAAAATTTAGAAAATTACATCTTCAGAGGAGGGGATTCTGATTCCAATCTGATGGATTAAACCACTCAAAGTGTAAGCAGTGAAATGCACAAAGATGGGCATACTGGTCCATTTGGTTCTTCTTTTAAACTGTGGATCTTGATTCTTCATTTTTAAAAATATAACTTGATTCTTATTATGCACAGGTACAAATTCCCTATGATGAATGTCATCATGTATATCAAAAAATATACCAATAAAATTAATTTTTTAAAAATTGTGGATGAGTTGGGTGTGGTGGTTAGAGATTATAATCCCAGAACTCTGGGAGACTGAGGCAAAAAGAGTGCAAGTTTGATACCTGAGCAACTTAAATGACTTAGTAAGAATCTGCCTCAAAGTTAAAAAAAAAATAAGGCTGGGAATGTAGTCCAGCATAAAGGCCCTGGTTTTCCTCAGTCTGGAAAAAAAGAAAACAAAAGATACATATCTGATTCTTACCTTTTTATTTGTCAGTGCAGTTGAAAGGACGCACAGGTATTCTTCACTGCCTCGGGCACATTTCCTCTTCATGAAGGTCTAGAGAAAGTAGCACAGTGGAAATTGGCCCCAGCTGCTCCATTTCCCACGTCACTACAAGACAGGTTAGATAGGATTCTAAATGCTGCCTGTGCCATGACTCACTAAATCCTGATGGCCTTGGACCTGTGTGGCTCAGAGTGACTGGGAAATATGAAGGTCTCCTGTTGTCCTTGTGATGTTCCCACGGACCCTGTGCTTTGGCGTTTGCGTATGATTGAATGTATTATATGGAACAATGGGAAAGAGAAACGGAGAAACTGCATAACAGGATAGTTAGAGTCATAGGGCTTCACTTTGCTCATAATTTTTTCATAATGAAATTACTAAAGCAAGTCAGTAAACAGGAAACAAGTGATGTGTAAAATAAATAGCACCAAAGGGAACATAATAGGTTACTTATTAAAATCCATAGGCAGATTATATGACCCCCTTGGGTTCAGGGGCCAGAGATCACATGACTTGGTGTGCCCTTTCTGAGGGAAGCACCCCAGTGTACTTTGTCAGCTTACTGGCTTCTGACATTAAATAAGCTTCAGGTATGATTTATTGAGTAGCCTTTTGACAGGAACGAGAAACTGAAATCTTCTAGTCCTGACTGCGCCTCAGCTCTATTTTCATTACCTTCTCCAAGTATTACATTTAGTCAACCGAGTTATGTGTAGTTCTGGGAGAATCTCTCCTGCTCCCAGAAGTCATTGTTCCACTCATAATAAAATTATGCTATCAATTTGCCACAAGAGAAACACTGGAGTTCACTAAATTATTGCCATGTGTTTTGCACTAAAGATAAAGTGATACCAATTAAAAAAACAACCACCCCTGGATTCTGCTTTTTAATGGTGTGCAAGGAGGAGCAAGACTGGCTCACAAGGGAGGTCATGTCTCCCTTCTACTCATTACAAATTTCATTTTCCTTAATTAGAAAGTGGTGCGTATGGAGCGTGAGCAGGGGGCTTAAGAAAAGAAAGAATGAAACCCAAGCTGAGCCCTAAATAATATGTCAGAAAATGACAACCTGCCTCCCACAAGACTATTTCATTTGAAAGATTTGTTCCATCAGGCTCAGAAAAGATTTTCGGGAAATGGGGCCATAACCCACAGACTGGGCAGTGCCCCAATTCGAAAACGCAGCAGATGAGTCCAGTCCATAGTTTGGTTCCATCACAGCGACAAGTGTGTACTGTGGAGCTTTTCCATGGGGGACCATTTTCAGAATTCTGTGTCCCTAGGGATTTGAGCATTAGTTATAATATAAGGCTGTCGTATTTTTAGGTTATCAGCAGGAACCAATATCCTGCTGCCTTTATTCATCTCTACTACATTAATTAAAGAATTGCCAATAATTTGGTCTCAGAAGGAAAGTTTACCTATCCATGCCCTAAATACATAATGCTTGCCCATTTACCATCAGGTTGATTATGGAATAAATTTAGAATTGTAGACATCATGTATAAGTCCAATTCCATTACAACAGAATGTCTTCAGACAACAAAAATGTTTCTAGCCCTAGGCTAGAAATTCACTAATATTCAGTAATATTTGTATTGATACCATTTTATTTAGCAATTGTGAATAGCTCCTTGCAGCATTTTCTGACTAATTGTTCTGCTCTGAGGACTAACAAGTAAAATTTCTTGAGAAAACTGGCATGGAATGGAAATGATATGAGTTTCCCAGTAAGACCAGAAATTGCTAGCAAAGAACAACATGACAAGTAACTCCAAGGCTAGAGCTTCCTGGAAATGCTTCTATAATGCATGCGCAACACTTGCAAATAGAATAAAATGGATCCACAGGAGCACAGGTCCTGTAGACACCCTAACAGGCTAGAGTTAGGTTGTGTTTTGTGAGTTGATCTTTGTCTATGTCTGCAAACTAGTTGATCGCCTGAAATAATTTCTGGGTTGCTTAGGGAGTTTTTTTCTGCCTCTTAATTGATAAAGAGATTATTCAAAAGTACAGGGCTTAGCTCCTCATAGATAATCGGAACATTTTGTTGAATTCAAATAAGCTAGGAAAAAGTCTGGGGGAGGAAAGATACTTGAAATGTACATTGAGGGAAGAGAGTAACTGTGCAGGCAATTTCTTGCAGGAGATTAGATTTGAAGTTACTTTTGAATCAGAGGAAGGAACTGTTTCTAGCAGTCAGATAGCAGTATGAGAGCTTATGAAAGAAGGGAAATTGAGTAAAGGGATCTGGGAGGAAACCAGCTTTCCCTGTCTAGAGAAAAAGAAGTGTGCAGCGAGAGGCAGACGCCCCAGCCCAGCCACGGGGCACGGTAGGGTGCAGGGGGTGTCCGAGGGTGCTGGAAGGTGCTTTGTTAAAGGGAAGGGCTGTGGCACCAGGTCCCAGCTTGAGTCTAATTCCAGCTCAGACAATTTATGTGATCTTGGACAATTCCGCCTTTCTCAGTTATCTATTTCCTCATCTGTTAAAGAATGGAGACTGGGAGATTTTTAAGGTCCTTTCTATCCTTAAAATTCTATTATCTTATGATTCTAAGCCTGTGAACTGAAAAAAAAATCTAGTCAAAGCAAGAGAGATGAGAAATGATTTTAACCATTGTATCTTGAATTGATGAGAAGAGGACATGACGAGACCAGTCGTGGTCGACTATAGATGACTTAAACAAATCCTGAATCAGAGACTTAGCTATTAAAATGAAGAAAAAGGAACCAATTTTTATCTCTATTGTTAAAAACTATGGCAGGATTTGGTGACTAGTTCAGCACAGGGTAAGAAAAGAAAAAAGAGCTCTGTGCTTTGGGGAGCAAGGGGTTGGGGATTCTTTCCCCAGTGACAATGGATTTGGTGGGGCCTGATGGTTTCTCTGGAAGATGATTTTGTGTACACAACAGATAGCATAAAATAGCGATGAGCCCTGCAGGGGAAGAGGTCAGAATAACAGGAAGCACTGTGCGGCTGTGCAGGGGACTGGCTGGGGGTCTGAAGGTACAGATGTTATTCAAACCCTGGGCGCAGATGAGCTCGTAAGAAGAAAAGGAGGCCTTAGGGACAGAGGGGACAGGGAGCACTCAGAGGTCTGGCAGGAGTCTACACCGGTCACTGCTCTTTAGAAGGGCCCAGAGACTGTACCAGAGCATAAGCCTGAGGGAGCTTCCTGCAGCAGAAAATTATAAAAGACATGATCTCAATACTCAGCTTACAATATCCAGCTGGAAAGACCAAGTAGCGTGTGGGGGAAAATAATTGTACACTTATGTAAAGATAACGTTCTTCATAAAAATGGAATTGTACAAAGAAACCTGTCTTCTTCCACATATAGATAGGATCATAAAAGGGTAAACACATACCTTGAACATTTTTACTTAAATAAACATCACCAATTTTCCAGTTGTTTGGGTTAAAAATCATGTAAGGGTTTGGAATTGCATCATAGATCTTTATTTTGTTTTCTTTTGTTTTGTTTCTCTGTACAACATTCCTTGGCATCCCGCTCCCCAACCAAAAGAAAAGAAAAGCTTCCTACTAGTACATTGGAGCTAGCTGTGGCAGGCACGCTTCTCTGTGTGACCACTCATGCACTTGGGGCTTCTCACTTACATAGCAATTTATAAATTTTTTAAAGGGAGAACTAGAGAAAAATGAAGCACCGTCTATGACAAGTGTATCTTATTGAACTTTTCTGGGGAGGCTGTGCCTAGCACCTTATTTGGATGGCTTTGACAAGCTCTCTACAATCCCTTTATTCAAGGGAAACACCCATCCCCAGAAAGGCAAAAGAACTCACACCAGGTTGGAGTTACAAAGAGAGTTTTACACACACACACACACACCCCCAAAAAAAAAAAACTGAACGTAGTCATTGAGATGACCAAACCAAATGATTTCCCTGGACAGCCACCTTCTTTTGTTTAAGCTGACTATAGATATAGATATTTTTGAGAGCTGTTGTCTACATTGTCCATTCACAACTACACAGCAAGAGGAACAAAGTTGGGGATCCACAGGTAGTTCCAACTTTGCCAGGGGTCTGAAGGTATGGGTGTTATTCAAACCCTGGGTGCAGATGAACTCGTTCAGAAGAAAAGGAGGCCTTAAATTTAAGTGGTGCCTTTGTGGCATGTTCCAACACCACATGTGACCTTAAAATTCTACCTAATCAAGTCTTTCCCTACGTCCCACACCTTCAAGGTGGCCTTCTGTGTGGAAGCTGTCTGGTCTTCAAAGTCAGCTTCGTGCTGAAGGACATGTTTCCAAAGATTCCCTGTTATGGGTTATTTGTTTATGGATTTATTGACATGTTGCTATTCCAAAGCTGATCTCAGTCATGAATCCTCTTTAACATAAGCATATTTCTAGTCATATTTTATTGGACAATAATAACACAGCTGAGCCCTAGAGTCCCATCGAAGTCTGCCTTTCAGTGGGTTTGAATTTGTTCTGAAATAATCACCTTTTCTCCATAAATGCAGTTGTTTGTTGCCCATTCTGCCTTGACTATATTTGGAGTAGCACGTGAAAAATGTTATAATTCTTTTCAGAAAACTGGGCATTCATAATAGGAATACTATACCAGGTTGAACCATTTTATAAGAATGTTATTTTATGACTCTCAAATCTTTATTTAAAAGGAAATATTAAATATAATATCAAACAGTAAATATAATTAAAATTATTATAGAGCCAAACTTATAGGTCATCCCTCACATGGTTCCTAGAACGCATAACTGCCAAGACTCAGCTGTGCTTATTTTTTAGTCTGATGCTGCTCAAAAAAGGATATACCCTCATTATCCTTCAATTGCAAACCTACATGAAGAAAAGTTTGCTCTATCAAAATATCCAGTCTTGCTTCTCTGGGGGCTGCAGCTATCATCTATTTTCAGCCCATGGTGTCTGGCAAAAGTAGGCACTCGCCGCACACTTGCTGAATACACGCAGATTTGGTATCATTGCCAAATGATGTCTCAGGAGTGTCCTCTGAGCAGTCAAAGGTGTCTGGTAGTACTTTATGTAGAGGTACTATAAAACTTCAAATATAAAATAATATTCCTCTCACTACTGAATAGTTGCTGATAAGGCAAAGCTCTTGGGCTAAACATTGAGTGATTTAAAAGAAATAAATTTTAAGTGAAAAAGGCCCTATAGGTAAGTGTCTCAGTCATGCTCCTCACTGTTGAGACA
>NDGN011132937.1:0-14070 GCA_002564285.1 Tympanoctomys barrerae | reverse complement strand
GGATTGAACTCCTGGCCCCTGCATCTGCCTAAGCAGGCGCTTTAATCCACTGAGCTATTTGGCCAGCCCTCCAATTCTTTTTTTTTTTTTTCAGAACTGGGGATTGAACTCAGGTCCTTGCACTTGCCAGGAAAGTACTTATTCCACTGAGCTATCTCCCCAGCCCACCTCCAATTCTTTTTTAAAAATTTAAATATAAATTTTTAAATTGGTACATGTTAGGTATACAAACTGACCATATTCGCCATAGGGCATTTTTGCCCGAGCGTGACACAGCTTGCTTCTTCCCATTCCCCTACCCTCCCCACCCCTCTGCCCTTTCTTATTTACAAGAGCTTTGCTTCCATTTTTCCTTCTATCCTCTTTATTTCCTAGCATTTCCTCCCCAGCCCCTGCCTCGTCCCGTTTCTCATTTGAGCACTTTCTTCAGTTCTCTTCTGTCTTTAGTTGTCTCAGGGCAGCAGTCTGTCATAGGCTTCTTCCTTTGCAAGGACTTTGTCCTGCAGACGGGCAGTACCCTGAGGACTCCGCTGGACTCAGCCCGCCCTGCTGGCCACAGTGCAGAAGCTCTGTTGTCTCCTCCTCTTGGTAGCTTCCTCTGTCTAAGCCAAGCCTTCTCCTTGCTCAGCCTATGCCCAGATCCAGGATGCCCCCAGAGAAGAAAACAGCTCTTCACTTCAGTTCTTGGGAAGGCTCTTCCCTTACTATGATTTTATTTCATTTGGTTTTCCTTGCTTCAGTAGTTCTCTGATTTCTTTAGAATGACTTTGTAACAAATCTCTTATTTTAGTTAAAAAAAATTCCTGCAGCAGGAGAAGGGTTTACTACCCTGACACACTGCAGAGCAGCGGCGCTCCCACTGCACCTTTTCCGCGCCAGCCTGAGCTCTCCTTACCTTCACCTCAAGAGCCCCATTGACTGCTTGCCACCCGCTGAGCGTCCCTGGCCATTGCCATAGAACTCTTCCCATCCCAACCTGCATGTGGGGCAGGACGCTTTAGGTCTGAGTGCCAAGTATGTCCTAGGACTGGCTCATTTGTGTATTTGTTCAAAACCTAGCCTATAGTCTGGCACATGCTGGGCACAGAATATTTCAGTGAATGTTTGGGGTGGAAGTAAGGGGTCACTGGTTGGCTCTTGAGGGTAGAGGGGGAAGGGGTAGTGGCTTCAAAGATGGGCATGTGCCGGTCCTTGTTCTGAGCAGGGTCTGCTCAAATCACAGGGACGTTTGGTCTGAGCATTTGGAAAAAGGTCCAGCATGCCACGATGGATGGTCAAGAACAGAGCACAAGCCTAGAGGAGAAGGCAGATTCCACAGGCAGCGTGCTTGGGGGCTCCCACCTGGAACTGCAGTGAGTTCCCACAGCCCACTTGGTGGTCTTTGGCCACAGCAGAGGAGGCTGTGAGCCTCTCCCTCGATAGAGTAGCACGGGCAAGCTTGGGGGAGTGGGCCCTTGGAACACCTGTGGCTTGGGGCCTGCAGACATCCTGCTCAGCTCAGTGCAGACTGTAGAGTGAAAAAAATGGGAGTCCCCAAGCATGTAGATAGCATCCCACTACTGAACCAGATTCAGATTTGCCAGGGCATCAGTGGAGCCCGAAGAGGACGTTTCTGCAGGGCCATAGGCTTCTGGTGGGAGGAGCCTGTGCCCAGGCCCACGGCCCAGCCCCAGCGCTGGAGCAGACATTCATGTTACTTCCCTGAGTCAAGAGGAAGAGTGGGCAGGCAGCAGCTTGTTCCTTCTCCCTCTGCCCCGTCCTTATTCTGTCCAAGTCTCTGATAATTTTGGTTTATTCAAAATTTTTTTGAGACTTGGAGGTGAGGCTCAGTGGTAGTGTACTAGCGTAGCTGTGCAAGGCCCTGAGTTTGACCCCTAGTACACACACACACACACACACACACACACAATTATTGAGATTATGATTGAGATTCTGCTTGCCTCCACATACAGGTTCTGCCTTGTATACCTCATAGTCCCTTTAAGAGATAGACATACAAACTCATGGAAGTAATTCTGTGTATAGTGTTGGGGATATTAGGTATGGGGATGGCTTAGAGGACAAGCTACCTGGTTGGGGAGCTTAAGGAAAACTTTCTAGGAGAGATTTTGGAGTTGGGTTATATATGTAGGAGTTTGCTAGGCAAAATAGAATCTTTGTAGCTTCTCTGCTCCCTATGCTTTGACAGTCCTGTGAGGGGAAGAAAACAAGGCAGAGACAAGGTTTGCCTAGGGTGGGGGTGGATGTTGAAATATTCCACTGGGGAGGTCCAGGCAAGCTAGAGTGAAAGCACAGGGTGGTGGGCAGAGTGGCCAGCCACAGCTAGTTTCTGCTGACGTCAGTGAACACTTGCTCAGTGATGGTCTCTGCAGAGCATGTTGCATCCCTGGGGGACAGGCAGACCCTCCTGGGAAGGTGAGGGGTGTGTTGTGAAGGAAAGTCCCTCTCACAAGGGCTCTGGCGGAGGCCCTGGCATACCAGCAGCGGGAGCAGGTGGCCCTGATGGCATTCCTAAATGGGAAGGAGGAGGTGGAGGCTGAGGCCAGGACGCAGCTGCAGAGGATGGCCCAGAAGTCCCCATGGGCCCGAGAGTACTCGCTGGAGGACATCGAGGAGAGTTGGAGCCAGTGGGTGTCCAAAGGCAGGCAGGTGAGGCTGCTGTGAGTGTGGGAGGGGCGGGGCCCAGCGCTCAGCCTTCACCATCCCCTGCTGCTCCTGCAGGTGAGCAAAGTCGTAGGAGCAGCATATAAGCCCAGGGGAAGGCTGCGGACCCACAGAGTCCTGTCTGCCAGTGTGAATTACAGCTGGATGAAGCAGCAGGTAAGCAGCATGGGCCTGTGGAGCCTGGGATCCCACCTCCCATGTGGCCTCCAGCAGGGGGACAGGAGCATGTGGGCTTTTGTCAGGGCTCTGGGCCACAGGCAGTTCTGGCAGCAGACTGCTATGGACCGGGTGCTTGCCAGGGATGGTGTGGTTGAGGCCATGATTGCAGGTTTTATTCCTTAGCTTGTCTGGTCCGTAGGAGGAGCTCCTCCTCCTCCAGGCACCTGACTAGCCACCAGAGCTCTATGGGAGAAGTGCGCGCATTGGAGCGGCTCTCTGCACCTATGCTTGCTTTTGGTCCAGGTCATGGCGTTGTTCTTAGGTCTGCACTGCTGACCTCCCAGGGGTGCAGGGGGCTCCGGCTGGAGGAGAGGGAGCACAACCCTGTGCTTTGGAGGCTGCTACTTTTGTCGGGAAGACCTCCAGGCCCTTCCCTCCTGCAAGCCTGCTCTTGGCCCTGGGTGCTGTCAGCTCCCACAGTGCCCCACACTCTTGCCTGCCCTGTCCCCACAGATTTCACCTCAGATCTACCAGTGTCTTGTCTTCAACGATCTGACACCTGTCCAGCAACCTGACTTCCTGACCAACCGGGCCTCTGACCAGCAGGTCCAGAGTGCCTGTCAGGTGGCCCCTGGCATCCAGAAGAATTTGGAGACTGTCAGGAAGCGGACCTTTGTGGACACCCCAGCCAAGGCCCTGGCTACCATCCCTTCCGCCTCCCCATCTGTGTCCACAGTGACCTCGGCCTCCAAGCTGCCAGCCTCCAACCTACCTGCGTCCCTGAGGCCCAGGTCCTCTGTCCCTTATAATAGCTCTGGCGAGTTTCCATAGCTCAATCCCATGTCTCAGCCTTGCCTTGGGGTCCATGTCCATCTGCAGAGCTCAGAGAGCCTGTGGACACTGCCTCCTCTCCTGAGCAACACCCAGGGCCTCTGGAAGCCACCCTTGTGTCCTCTCTGCACAGAGGACAGAGAGGCCTTGCAGAGAGGCCCTGACCTCCTTTTCAGTACTGCAGGGCACCTCAGCCCACGGAATCCTGGGGTCCTTGGCTCACACCCTGCCAGGCCCAGGCTATGTGGAACCTTCTCTTATAGCTCCACTCTGCCTCTCTGGAGAAGTCTCCCTATCTTCTGCCCCCACACAAAATCATGGAGAAAAAAAAAATAAATGTT
This sequence comes from Tympanoctomys barrerae, assembly GCA_002564285.1. Classification (NCBI taxonomy): domain Eukaryota; kingdom Metazoa; phylum Chordata; class Mammalia; order Rodentia; family Octodontidae; genus Tympanoctomys; species Tympanoctomys barrerae. Next base: position 10,075 of record NDGN011132937.1, on the reverse strand, counting down.
CTCCAGTGTTGAAATCCTGCAGGGGGTAGGGTTGAGTTGCATGGCACCTGCAGACATCTGCACAGGTACCTGCTATACCTTTGAGCCCAGTCATTCCCTGGCAAGGATGCAGAAAGGAGAGTGCTCCCTCTGGAGGATGCAGCTGCCTGGCAAGTGACAGGCTGATACCTGGGGTTATGGGCTTGGTAGGCCCATGAAGGTGCAGAAGGTGGGTCACCAGTTGGGGATGCTGAATGGCGGAGAAATCAATTTAGCTTTACAGAAGGGTGAAGCCCAACCTGGTCCAGAGGCCTAGCAGCTGTCCATGGGTGGCCGTGGCTACTTTCTTTACCATTAGGCACTGCTCCCCAGCCCATGTTTGTGTGCTGTTTTGTCTCAGCAGACATCGGAGCATGGTGGAGCATTCTACTTAGCTTTGGTGCCCTCTGGCTTTGGAGCCTTCCTCTGGCCCTGGAAGTACCTTGATAGGTACTGGACCAGGCTGGACCATCAGCTCTCTTAGCAGCTCCACACCCAATGGGGTGGGCATGGAGGAAGGTCAGAGCCTGAAGTGTCCAGGGTACAGTGAGACAGTGGAGTTGAGTGTGGTGCAGGAAGTGGGGCTGCCGGGATGTGTGGCAGTGAGATGGGTGCAAGGGAGGTGGCACACTCAAGTCCCTGGGTTTGTCCTAAGGACACCCAGGGAGCTGGGTAGCCTTTCCTTCAATTTAAGAGAGTAGAGACTCAGCAAGGGGAAGTGACTTGTCCAAGGCCACCCTGAAGCATGGAAGTCAGAGCAGGATGGACAGCAGGCCAGATTCTCTCCCACATGATCCTTGGATGCCCGTTAGGCTGTGCCCCACAAGGGGCTGGATGATCACTAGCTGGTGGCTGATCCTCTCTGGACCTAATCTGGTAAGGAAGGCAGACCCTCCTAGTGTGTTAGATTAAAATAAGAGCCACCTTCTGGTGGGTGGCACTCTTAGGCAGCTAGGGCTGAGGACCCCTTATGGGGGAGGAGAAAGTGGAAAATCCACAGAATCTGGGCTCTCGAGCACCCTCACCCACCTGGGCTTGCACACCTGCCAGCACAAGGGAGTCAGTTCCTCAATGGACTGTCACAAAGTCCTTTCTTGAGTAGCCTGAGTTGGGGTCCCAAGCCCAGCAGCTGTGTCCCCCTGAAATTCTCATGGGGGCTGCAGGAGAGAGCTAGCTGTGCCATGGCATAGGGGTTGGGCACCTCCTGGCTCATCTTCCCTGAGCACCCACAGCTACAAACCCTGTTCCTGCAGCCCAGCCTCCCTGACCTCCCGCCAGCAGCCACCCAGCACGGCCACCAAAGGCTGAGTGCTCAACAAGCGCCCTTGCTATGGGGCGTGTTTGGTGCCCGTCTCCTTGTGCAGCTCAGGTCTCAGGGCTCCCAGGGTGGCGCCAGCTTATCTGTTCTGGGTGGAGAGGACATCCAGGGACTTTCCTCCTGTCCCAGAGGGGCCTCCAGAGGTAACGCCCATGGGGTGACCACACTGCTGGCTGGAGGCATGGGTGGTGGAAGGGTGTCGGCCTGAGAGGGAGCTCCACCATTCTGTGTCTGAGACCCCTGGCTACTCCAGACTCAGCTGATGCCTTGAAAAGCCTGTAAGGGGCTGGAAGGCCACCCCATGCCATCCTGAGACAGGAATGCCTGTCATTCACTGACCCTGCTTGGACCCCTCCTGGAGCCTGAGCGCAGGACCTGAGAGTGCACAGGACAGAAAGTTCTTTGCAGCCACAGATGTGAGACTATGGGGCGTGGGTGAGGGCCAGGATCTAAGCTACCTAGAACTTCCCATGAGCCCCAGGAACTCCATGGTCACAAAGAGGGCTAATTCGGGGCCTTGGGGCTGGGCTTGCTGTGTCCAGGACCGATAGGGGACCAGCAGCCTCTTCAGGGCCATTATCTTGGCTGTGGTAGGGCTCCCTGCTGGCACAGGCACACAGGGTTCACTGGGATTTGACTTGAACAAACAGTGTGTACTTCCTCTTGTCCTCGTGAGGGAGGCTACACTCTGTACTTCAGCCAACAAGGGCCTTGTACACTGAGACTTGGGGCCCAGGCTACCTCCAGAAGAGAGGGGTGAGGGCCAGCATCTCCTGGTGCAGATGGGGAAACTGAGACCTGGAAGGCATTGCCTTCAAGGGGACACAGGGGACTCAGAGTTCTGTGGCCCACTGCCCATTAGTCCTGGGGTCTCTGAGTTTCAGAGAATTAGAGGCCCTGCCTGCCTGCCTGGTGAGCTGAGCTGGCTCTGGAGATTAGCAGGATTAGCTAAATCCCTGGGTTGCACTAGGCTTACCAGAGGCGCCACCTTGGGGCCCTGGGGGGTGGTTTGGCACTCTGTACCTCCGGGTTTTTTTTTGAAACAAGGTCTCACTATGCAGTTCAGGCTGGCTGTGGACTCGGTGTAGACCAGGGTGGCCTCAAACTCAAGGCAATTTTTCTGCCTCAGCCTCCCAAGTGCCGGAGTTACAGGCATGCACCACCCACCCAGCTTCCAGTTTGGTTTTGGTCACTAAACTGAGCTGTTCCCCTGCTGGCTGGTGGCCCACTCTGCCACTCCAGGCCTCGGCATAGGAGGGGGAGGCATCTTTGTTTTTCTGCAGGCTGCTGCGCAGAGGCAAGGTCTCCTTGATCCATCTGGCCCCTGCTCCCTGCTGGACAGATGAGGGCTCTGGGAGAATTGGGGGCTCTTGCTGTGTCTGTACAGAGGGCCACTTCAGTGCCTGGTGAACTTCAGTGCCCACCCAGTGGGTTGTGCATTGGTCTCAAAGGACATGGGATGGTGAAGACAGAGGGTAAGGGAGCCTGGTGACCCGGGCTGGGCCAGGCCAGGTGCTGTGGGGCTCCTCCTGTGAGGAATGACTCTCTCGCTCATAGAGCACCTGCTGGGCTCTGTCTGTCACAGCTGTACATTGTCTGTGCCCATCTCAGCATCCTGAGGAGGGGTGTCCCACTCTGCAGGGACCAGTGTCACAGCCACTGTCCTGCCTTCTACTCACTGCTCCATGGAGTGCAGACATCTGAACCCTCTGGGATCTGCCACGACCACGGGAAGACATGGGAGGTGGGCCAGGAAACACTTTGGGGCCTGGAGTGTCTGGGCTAGTTAAAGCTGTACCATAGGTCACTGTGACCTTGAGAAGCTGGATCTCCCTGTGCCTCAGTTTCCTAGTGTCTGTGGAGAAGCACCATCCCTATATTGAGAGGGGTGATGGTTTTGAACACATGGTAGATTATGTAACATTTAAGGATTCTGGGAGTGTCTACCTAGAATGTTCCTGAGAAATATCTTGAACCCTGGAAGGTGAGGACTGTGGAAGGGTAAATGCCACCCTGAATGCCAAGCAGGAGGAATGCCCTTTGTAGATGTCACCAGTGGTAAAGACCTCATTTATAGTAGCCCTAAAATTGCTTAAACGCCCAGGATTAAATCCAGCAAGAAGCGCAGAATTCATATGAAGCAACTGATGCCGCTTTACAGAAGGATGTTGAGAAGTGGAGGGAAGGCTGTTCTAGTTCTGGAAAGAGAAAAACTGACTTGGCCAAGGTACTCATCCCTTGTATACAATCTCTCAAAGCCTGGGCAGGCAGTAGTGTTTTGAAAATGCAACCCAAAAAGCTTCTAAAGTTTCCCTGGAAAAGAAAGTATAGGAAAACTTTCAGTAAGGTGTTGGGAGGCAGAATACTTGCTGAACACAAATGGAGCCTGCTCTCAGGCAGAGTAAATCAAGCAGCTTGGTGTGGACGCAGAGCAGGGCGGGGCTCAGTGAAATGGAGGGACTGCAAAGCACACCAACTGTGTGTACAAACAAGGCAGATGGTGCCACGCTGTGAGCTACAGTGTAATCAAGTGTAATGCAAATTCGATCCCTACCTCACACCACTCACTGAGGTAGACTGCAGATGCACTAAGGAGCTTTCATATATCTGTATCTTATGTCTACGCACTAAAGAGCAAATGTGGTGTGTGTGTCTGTGTGTGGTCATGCTACTGTGTGTCATGCTGGTGCTATGAGGGATACTGACAGAGGATGCTGTCTGAGTGCTTCTCTACACTGCCGAGTAAATGTAGTACAAAGGAGAAAAATGACACACATACATAACTGGAATGACTGAGGTTGGGGAACAGGAACTTTCATACCTGGAAAAACTGATGTCCCAAGAGGGCACGTGTCTCACCCAATATCACACAGCGAATCAGTCACAGGATGGTGGAACATTCTGAGGAGGGCAGAGGTGGGACTTCCTACCTGCCACCTCATCTGGCATAACACCCATCATCCTGCCCCTGTTGTGCAGATGGGGAGACAGAGGCCCTGGGAGTGTGAGTTTTGCTGGAGGTCACACAGGTCTGAGCTAAGCTCCATTTGAAACAGAGATGTGTCCTTTGTACTGATACTGGGTCTGACCTTTTGCTGGCTGTGGCCCCCAGTATGTCACTTTATTGTGTGTAACCTTCACTATTACCAACTGTGAAACGCTACCCCCTTCGGTCTGTTGTGAAGGTGCCTCGGCGCCCAGTGGCATGAAGACAAACAGATGTGGGCTGGGCTAAAGAATAAGAATTTTATAGTCTTCTAGGGCAGGGCTTTGGGGGGCGGGGCCACCGAGCCGTGCACACGTACGCGGTACAGGCAGGTGAAGCGCGGGTTCCCCCAGTTGCTGGAGATCTTCACCTTGACGGCACCAAAGGCCTGCAGCTGCTGGTTCTGGAGGATCGGATTGGACACAGAGCCAGTGTGACCCACAGACCTTCGTGCTGCCCAGCCAGGGGGCCTTCGGCAGTGGAAGGGAACGCTCCCATTTCCCAGGCCCAGGGAGAGAGGCGAGAGAACTGCCTCCAGCCCACACAGAAAGTCCAGAAGTACTCAGGGTTTGGGATAGGAGGCGCTGAGGCCAGGCCAGGCCTGCTGGGATGAGGGAAATGGCGGGGCCTTGGGGCCTGTGCTATGGGACGCCCCTCTGGGCCTCAGTCCCTGCTCCCCGCGGTCCCCCCCCCTCCCCCCGTGAGATGGGAGTGGTAAAAGCTGCTCCCCGATTGCTGTGAGCATGAAATGGGACCTGGGGCACGGGCTTCCTTTCTCCCTCTGGAGGGATGGAGCCTGTGTTTACTTGGTGCAGAAAGAGGGGAGGCGTGACCTTCAGACCTCACTGCTGGATTCAACCAACCAGGAATTACAGGGGTGAAACCGAGGCTCAGAGGCAGAAAAAGCCGCAACGCTATACAAAATTAGTTGCCAGGGTGAGATTTGGGTCAGTCACGGCCTAATTCTCAAGCCTGTACACCTCTTGTCAAGGAAGCCACCATGCCATTCTGGCCACCACTGATCCCACTCCTATCCCCAAGTCCCTCTAGGCTTCAGTTTCCCCACCTGTCCTTGGGTCAGGTACTGATTAGGGGGCTCCGCATCTATAGACCCTCCTCACCTGATGGGTCCAACATCTGCTGGCCCTGAGAGAAATACAGCAAGAGGGCTCCTGAGCAGATCAGGGAATGTGGGAATTTCCAGAGGTGGGCACATCTCCCTGGGGTCCCGTTGTTGGCCCAGGCAGTGGCTCCATCTCTCTGAGCCTCGGTTTCTTTGTCGAGTGGGTATTGGCACCTGGTACCCCCAGCTGTGGAGGATGAGTGGGGCCCAGGGTAGCACAGCAGGTGTGCAGGTACCTGGAGTTCGAACATCTGGATGATGTTTTCCGGTTGGAACTGGAATGCCCCGAGGAACACCTCCTCCCCAGGGCAGCTCTCCATGCCCTGTGAAATCCGACCAAGAAAGTGACCTTAGGGACAGGCCCTCCTCCAGGGGTGGTGTCCTCTCCCGCTGAGAGTTGCCCACCACCTGGGATGGGGAGCTCCTCACTTTGTGGACAGTGTTTCATTGGCGTACAGTTTAATGGTCAGAAAGTGCCTTGGGCTTGGAGTCAGAGGCAGAGGGCCTCTCCTAACTCTGCCATTGACATGTAGGACTGGAGTGTTTTGCTGATGTCTGGACCTCATTTTACCCACAAGGTCCTGACAATTCTCTGGACCTTCTCAGCAAAATGGGAGCTCCGTGGTCTCTGTAGGCTCTTGGTTCTGAAGAGCCTGGCTGGCTGGAGCAGGTGTTTGTGCCCATCCTTGAAGGCTGGGTCCTGGGCTGCCATGCTATGTGGTGTCCCCTCACTAAGCATGCTCCCCACCGGGCGACTCACATAGACAACGAAGTCCTTGGGGGCGGTGTCCAGGCTGCCTGACAGAGAGATGGTCTTGGGGATGTGCTGCAGTGTGAGATTGGAGAGGTAGACCTTCTGGGCCAGTTGGATGCTCACCTGGCCACGGTCACCCTCGAAGGCCCAGCAGTTGCCTGGTGTCATGTTGGGCTGGAAGAGGTGTCAAAGGGGCTGTGACAGGGGCTCCTCAACCTGTCTGGTTCTCCATCTGTGCTTGTTCCCCACAACAAGGAGCCACTCTTTTACTCCCCTGCAGAACCGGGTTGTGTCCACTCCTCCTGGGAGCTTCCTACCTGCTCCGACTCCTCAACCTCCAGCCCTTGACCATTTATTCATTCATTCACTCATTCATCCATTCTCTCACATTCATTCCGCCCCTCTTTTTCATAGTCTTGCAGTCACCCTCCAAAGCACCATTACTTTCCCTGTTTTATAGATGGAGAAACTTAAAAACAGCAGAGAATACGCTCAGGACCATGCAGAGCTGGAAGTGTAACCCAGGCCATCTAACCCTGAGCCCAACTTGAACTAGTACAATCTCCCCCATAAACGGGAGGCAGAAGTGCAGAGAAGGAGAGTTTCATCAGAGGTCACACAGCCAAGGTGTTTGTTCATTTAGTAGATCCTGAGCTTTTTGGAGACAGAGTGTGGATAGACCTGACCTAAAACAGCAGAGGTTTAGGAAGGGGGGCAAGGGGCTGCTGGAGGAGCTGGGACAAGGGAGATGGGGGCTCGCTGGACAGGGAGCAGAGGCTGTGAAAGGCCCAGTGGCTAGTGGAGCAGCCTAGGGGTAGGAGCTGCAGGGAGCTGGATTAGGCTGCAGAGAACCCTCACCCCACCCCTGCCATGTCTCTGTGGCCTGGCCCCTCCCTGGCCAGATCTGTCACTACCTTGCCTTCCCTGTGCCCTGAAGTAGTTTCTCATGCCCAATGTGGCCTTGCCACCTTCTAACTATCTGACAGCCCTGCTCACCCCTGGCTGCCTCCACAGGAAGGCCTCCCTGTCCCTGCCAGGCCATTGCTCCCTCCTGACCCTGAGTGCTAGAGGTCCCTGAGGGTGGGACCCATAGGTGTGTCACCCATGGACTTGGCACCACTTGGGGCTGGCAACGAGGATGAGATGCTCAGCTGGCATCTGCTAAGCCCAGAAGTACTTGCTCTGTGACCCGGATGACCCTTCTCCTCTCTGGGTCTCAGTTTCCTCCTCTGGGAGGCAGGACTCCAGAGCAACAGTTTGCTCAGCTTTGAGGTTTGGCTCTGCCATATGCCAGTGAGCATTTGTGTGGCCACAGTCAGGTGACCTGAAGCTTTGTAAATGGGTAGATGAAGGGCCTGTTCCCAAGAACTCCCTTGGCTCCCAGGTCCTGAATCTCTAGGGCTGAGTGGGGCCTTCCATCACAAAGCAAGCTGTCGCCGTCCCTGCTTGGGCTCAGCACTGGTGGCCCCCATTTGTCTGTTCTTTTCTTGACCCCACCTCAGGCCTCTATCCCTGGTTTCCACTCTGCCTTGCAGCCAGCTCCTGTCCTCACACCAGCCACACCCCTGCCTTCTCCCTTGTCCCCACTGTCCCCTACCTCAAGGATCACATCTGGGGGCTGCGCATAGTTCCACAGCCTGATCCAGTTCCAGTAGGAGCGAGCCTTGTCGTGGTGGTATGTAGCTGACGTGTGCTCGAAGTCAATGGTGGCACCTGCATGGAGGGAAGCTGCATGGACTGGGGTGCTCACTCACTCACCAGAGCTTGGTTGAGTCCCTGGCCCTCCCTACAGCTCATGTCCCCTTTGAACAATGGGAGCCATGAGGTCACCACACCAGCACTAGCTGGGGCACGTTCTGTGCAGGGGGAGTGCGGGAACGAGGTAGTGCGATGCAGCACTCCTGAGATGCAGCTGGAGCTGGTGCCCCTGGAGTGTGCACCACATCACTGTGCCTGTGGCCAGAAGTGTACCAGGCGCATGGAAGGGAGATGCCAGGCCTTGGGGGCTTAGCCAGGCCTGAGCGGGCTTGCATTCGGCTGCTGCCTTCTGATTACACCTGCCACTAAGCTCAGGGTACACAGGTCAGCTGGTGCTGCCCGGTGCTCCCCCTGGAGGCCCCACATGTCCCTGTCCTATCCACTCATCTGTCTCCTCACTGCTTTCCCGGTGCTCCTTGCTGGCTCCTGCGGGCCTCTGCTCAGAGCATGGAGGCCCTCCTGCCTGGGTCCTCTATCCAGACTCCTGCTTTATGGCTCCTGCCTGCCATTCTGACCTGGCTGGTTTGTTTCTGGCCAGTCTCACAATCCCCCAGGGCAGGGACAAGGCTGCCCTAGTGACCTCCGTGTGCCCAGCCCAGATGTAGAGAATAGTGTGGGGTGGCAGCAGTGGGGAGGTGGGCACTGTAGAGGGCCTTGGGCTTCTGCCTCTGTCTCAGGCCAGACCCCTTTAGGGAAAATGAAACTGGCTGGGAGCAGAGGCTAGCTTAAAGAAGGACATCCCAGCAGCAGGTGTGGCACACCCAGAGCTAGTGTCGTCCTCTGAGGACACTGGAGATAATAGGTAGATGGGGTTGAAGAGCCCACTTGCCTATGGATTTCAGGGCAAAGTCCGGCTTTTCAATGTAGTCACCGTGTATCATCTTCATGATCTTCTGGGCCAGTTTTTGCTAAAAAGACAGAAAACCCAAGCTGTGCCTGGTATGTTTGTACAGATCACAGTCTCCTGTGAGTCCTCTGCAAGGCACAGGTGGCTGTGGGGCATCCTCTTTCCTAGCAGGCCTGTCCCTGCCTGCAGCTGCTGTGGCTGGCCCTGCATGGGACAGATGGCCCAGATGCTGTGCAGGAGGAAGCCCCTGGGATGGAGCCAAATCACTCAGCTGGGCTTGCTGTGAGCTCTCAAGGCCACCATGCTGGGATGTCATCTGGAGGTCCTGAGTCGTTTGTGTGTGAGTGTTATGGTTCTGGAGATTAAACCCAGGGCCTTTGTGCTGAGCTCCATCTCCAGCCTTTTAAAAACACTTTCTTTTTTAAGAGACAGGGTCTCCCTAAAGTGCTAAGTTGCCTTCACTGGGCTCAAACTTCTGATCCTCCTGCCTCAGCCTCCCAGAGTACTGAGGATTAGAGGTGTGTATCATCACAACTGGCTGGTCCTTGAGTCGCTGAGGTCAGGGATACAGCTCTGCAATCACAAGGATGCTTGCTGCTGTGCGGCCTTGGGGAAGAGTCACCTCTCAGGGTTTTTTTTCCTTTCTTTTTTGAAATAGGATCTCTCTATGCAGTTCAGGCTGACCTTGAGCTTAATTCGTAGCTCAGGCTGTTCTTGAACTTGCAACCATCCTCCTACCTCAGCCTCCTGTTGCTGGGATTATAGGCATGTGCCACCACGCCTGGGCTCCTCTGAGTCTTTTTTCATCTATATGATGGGGTCATGCTCATCATGTCTTCTGTCCAGGGCTGTGAAGCTGTCTGAGGGTAAGAGAGGCCTACAAAGCCCCTAGGTACCAGGGCTGTTCTTGGCCTCACAGGTTGCACTCAGCCCTTCATCATCCCTTTGAGCAGATAGTAACATGAGGCACAGGTCGCTTATGCAAACTCCCACAGTAGTTAAGAGATGGAACTGGCAGCACAGCCTCTAACCTCCAGGCTCCCTTGTTAGCTGAAGACTAGGCAGTCTCAGCACAGGTGCAGCACTAGACTCCTCCCAGCCGCAGCACGAGATAGATACATTGGACCAACTAAAGTTGAAAGCTTTCACTCATCATCACCACTGAGTGGGAAAAGGCAGACTGTAGACTGGTAAACCATAGGAAACGACATTTAGAGTCCCATCCCAGCTCCGGTGAGTGTGCGGAGAGCTTCCTGCTAGCCTGCGCCGGC
>NDGN011132930.1:0-10440 GCA_002564285.1 Tympanoctomys barrerae | reverse complement strand
GGGTCTCACTACACAGATCAGACTTGTAGTGATCCTCCTGTTTTCAGCCTCCCAAGTGCTAGGGGTTACGGCGTGCACCACTGCACCCAGTCTCAATCGCAGTCTCAGTGTGCCCTGGGCCAGCATGTCATATGGGGATCAAACCCTCATGCCAGCACCTGCTTAAGCAGGCACTTTAATCCCCTGAGCTATCTGGCCAGCCCCTAATTAGCTTTTAATAGAACTCGCTCATCAATAGAAATTAACAGATACATTACTCCTTGTACATGATTATAATTTGCCTGCATTTCAGCTCTAGCTTTTGGATTCAAAGGAAATCATGTTGACCCTAAGCCAACAAACCCACTCTTCTTACTAGAAAAGGCAAGTGGATTTCATGTATCAGGGATCCAACTTGGGACCTTGTGCTTGCCAGGTAGGCGCTTATGCCGCTGAGCTATGTCTCCGGCTCTGTCCTTGTTCTTATAATACTGATAGGAAACTCTACAAGATAATGACATTTATTATTGTAATTAAAATCACAGAAAAATTTCAGTCAGGGAATACATTCACATTACGTGTAGCAAACATGAATTAAAATCTAAAAGTAACTATTTTTACAAAGCTTACTATAAATGCTTGCATTGGTACCGACTCACACTGAATATGAATACTTGTGAAAATAGCAGGATAAAATCTAATCTTCACTTTAAAAATAGCACAAGTCAGAGTAATTATTTGGTCTGAATAGGAATTAAAATGTGTTGTTTCCTTGTTTAGTGATATCTGAGTCATGTCTTCACGGTAAGAAAGCTGCATCATGACTATCGTGGAGCAAGGATATCTAGAGTGTATCAGTCAGACAAATATTATTTTTTTTAAGCTAATGTGTCTTCAAACTGTCAGGCTGAGGAATCAGATTATCAATATCCTTTTCTGGTTAAATGCACGTTGAACTTGCTGATTATCTGGCAGCTTCAGGATCCATCCTTTGTATTTTAGAAGCCCAAGTGTCCTTTCCCCACACATGCGGCTGTGTTTCTCTGGTATTTTCATCATGTGGCCTCACCTAGTAATTCCAAGTCCAAAAGGAATCAGATTTCCTGTGGAACTGGAGCCTGCTCCTAGTTCAGAGATGCCACCTGCCCCGGGGCTCCTGGGAGCTGTCTGCGGGAAGCTCCGAGCTTGAAGTGTGTGGCATGCTCTCTACCATGTTTAAGTATTCTAAAAAGCCAGATTTTCATGCCACAAATCCCATTTTAAAATTTAAACCACTGAGCCCCCAAAGCTGGGATTTCAATTCCCAGCCTATGGTCAGGGGATGAAGGAGCCACTTGTTAAGGTGGAAGCTGCAGCGCACTCCAGGGCCCGGGGGCCCCTGGGGAGGGTCTGCTAATGGGAGCCTGTGGAGAGGAGTGCGCCACCTGGGTGACCCCAGCCTTCAGGCCAGGCCTGCCCACGTGTGTCTGAGGTGTCTCCTGCGCCCAGGAGCCGCGTGTCCCTGGATGCCAGCGGTGCGTGTGTGATGCATGCAGAAAGGCCTCTGAGTGCTGCACGCCCACAGCAGTGCCCTGAAGTGCGCCATGCAGGTGCTTTCCGCAGCCTGCATCGACTGTTTCAGTGGAACCCTGTACGATCAACAATCTGTACTTCAGATCCACCTGAGCATGCAGGGCAAAGAGTTTTCTGGAGTCAAATATCTGTGGAGAGGGGCAGAGTAGTACTTAGTGATGTGGGAGACAGGGACAGCAGCCAGATGGCAGGAGGCAGGGAAGGCTGGAAGCCCCTTGGAGGTGTAGGGCTTTGAAATCCCTCCTAACCTTCATTTCAGACAAGGTGGTTAATTATTAAAACAGAGCAACTCTGTTTGCTTATTCTATACAGTTATGTTAAGGCGTAAGCTAAGCTTACAACGCTAAGTTCTACAATGACAAGAAAGGAGGAAGTATGTACAGGGGCTTTAAAATATGCGTGGAGCCACCACCAACAGCCAACTGCTTCCTGTGCATGACAAAGGAGTAAACAATCCATTGATCGCCGCGGCGGGCACCTGCTTCGCGACCGGCTCCCTCTCAGTAGTCCCTGAACCCTCATTATTTTTCCTCAATTAAAGTTCATAGTCTGGGGAAGTCTGCGCTGAGCAGATGTACAACTGTTCCTGACGACGGAACACAGAAGAATCACAAATTTAGAAAACTACTGCTATTTCATAAACCCCAGAATCACATCATTTGTTGTGGGGAAGAGACATTACAAACAATATGTCTCTTTTATAGGCTGCTCAGCGGGCACGTTACAGAAAAGAATATTAAAGTTCAAAAACTGTCACACGAGCTCTAGATTATGAATACAGTAATGCATTTTTTTATGATTCAAATAATGGTAACTGAAATGAAAAAAATATAAAATCTTCACTGGGTTATCATGTAAAAATTGTGACTCGGAATTAGATAAAATTGGAAATAGGCACAAAACCACACACAAAGTAATGATCTGTAGAGAAGGACAGAAATGCAATAACGAATGTATTTCGGAAAGAGATTCAACTAGTGCTGGCCTTACTTTCATCTTTTGCATAATTCTGAGCCTTCTGAGCATTGTTCATTAAGGCAAATCGTTTAAATGAAAAATGCAGCAAGAATCCAGCCCCCGAGGAGCGCAGAGACGCTGGGCCGAGGAGCTCCCGTAACACCCTACCTAAGGTCACGTCGGCATCGTCCACGCAAAGCTTCGCGGTGCGCCGGGCCTCTGCCCCGCAGAAAGCCTTGCTGGAGACAACGAGGAAGGGAAGCGGCAGCCAGGAGACACTCGTTCTGATTTTCATTTTAAACTGTTCATGCGCCATTGGGCAACATATTTTGCAGTAAACAAGATGACGTCCCCCTGCCCGGCGCCTATTTCTGGCTGCGCAGGTTGCGAGCCCTGAGGTCGGAGTGCACGCCGAGCGCCGAAGGCTGCAGTGGACATTTCAGCCTTCCTGGGACGAATGTGCTGGTTCCCCATGATGACCCACAGTCTTTCTGCTCTCTCCTCGAGTCTGCCACTGCCATGATGTGACGACGCCCACACGTGAATGGACATACTGTAATTCTATCTTAACTCCTCCTCTTCCTCCTCCTCGTTATCATTATTTCTATTTAGCTGAGACACAGGTCATTGTTTCCTGGCCAGACTGGCCTCTTAATCCATAAATCCGAGACGGGCTTCTTGGGCAACCACAGGGCAGTTGCTAAGGTGCACATAAGTTAATTTGTCCTTCTGAGCATTGGTGAAAATGTTGAGGGTCAGCATAGCGCGGCCCATGGAAGGGGGACGCTGCTTCCTCCTCCCACTTTCTTATAGTCATGCCTGCTTAAGACAGAGAGTGTTGGGAAGAGAGCAGGGACTCGGGTGGGGTGCGCCCTACTCTCACGCCAAGTCACTTGCTGAGCTCCCAGCTCGGTGCCAGGGTCATGGCAGGCTGCACGAGGACAGCCCCTCTCAGACAAGGGGTCCTGCAAGCAGAGCTGGCACCCACAGCCACGGCGCTCCTCAGCTTTGTTCCAGTTTAAGCCTGTTTTCAAGAAAATCCTTTAGGGATACATCCCCCAAACTGAATTTCCCACATTTACATGTGAAATGTCATCGCTGTTTCTAAGATATATGGCACCCACTTCCCTTGTGGCAAGCTGGCCGCGCTCTTCCAGGGCGGGGCCTCTGAACAAGCGCACTCTGAACATGTCTCCCTCTCAGCGCAGCCTCAGGAAGAGTGTCAGCAGGGGTGACAAAGGCACCGGAGTGAGACCCTCAGTTTCCCCAGAACAGTTCTGAAGGGCACGATTAACTTCTGAACTCATACTTTGAAAATACACATTTAAAAATTTGCTGAAAAATATGAACACTACTCTAATTTCATTTCCCTTGAATATTATTGATTTTTAAATGTAGAACACAATTGTACCTACAATTTTTAAAAAATAAAATTTCAAAAAGTTTTGATACGTGAGAGTTGAGAAAGGATTTTTTCTAATACTTCACATAATAAAGCAATGTCATTACGACAAAATACAGGTGCAGTAAACTAAACTATGGACTCGGAGGTGGCAGGGGACTTGGTAGGGGCAGATCCAGACATGGAGCCTGAGCGGACGTGTACCGGCACACCATGCTAGCAACCATAGGCCCGTTAATCAAACTCTGTACTCAAAAAATATGGACAATTGGATCCAAAGGAATTAGTTTTAGAAATCAGAATAACATAAAGTGTGCATATGTGTGCACACGCGCACGTGCACACACACACACACACACATGGTATTCAGCAAGCATTAAACTTGACTTTTTTCTGTCGTAACCTTGACAAACTGTTATCAAATACTAATTTCTTGTTCTTTTTTTCCCTCTGCTCCTCACTGCTGTGGCTCAGAAAAGACCCTGCATACTCCCACCTCTGTATTTTCCTCCCTACAGTATTCAGTCTGTCCAAATTCCCACTTTTCTGTGACTAGTACCACGTGGAGCCCTCAGACACAGCAGAACCCATCATTGCTGGGCGCTAACTTCCTCCTGGCTTCCCTGCCCATTTCTCCCGCTCCCTCCCCCACTTCCTTTCTACACTTCTTTATTTTTTCCTTATTTACTTTTTCCCTTCTCCCCCTCCTCCTCTCTCCTTCTGTCTTATATTTTTCCAGTCTTCCAAAGTGACCGTGGTTGGTTCTGACCCATCCGACACTTGTCAAGCTGTAGGTGGGTTTGGCCTCAGGGGCTCTGTTGCTGGAAAGCAGCGAACGCAGCTCGGCGAGGGTGGACCACTGGAGCCCCGCACAACCCGGTGCACAGTGCGCAGGCACCGAGGCTCCTGGGAGGACACCAGCCCGAGGCGACTGCAGCCCAGGGGGAGGCGAAGCAGCTACCATGGAAGCGGTTTTCTCCTTTGTCAAATTGACGTCTGACAAAGGGGGTTCTGTTTATTTCCAGTTACTGTTTAAAGAAATCATGCTAGAGTTCTTTTTTTTTCTTTTTAAAAATATTATCTCCTTTTCTTAGAGTGTTTTAGAGACTCATAATTTTACCTCTAGTTTATTCTTTTTTTTATCTAAAAATGTTTAGTGGGCAAGACCACCTCACTACACTCTTCCAATGTCCAAAAACATATTGCCATTTTGTATTTCTCAACTTTGTGATTATAAGAAGTATTATTCTTGATAATTCTGTCTTACTCTTTTATGTAAAGAGTAAAAGGGGACCGAAGGAAAAGGTAATAGCGGCTGTGACATCCACACAACCACACTCCCTGCAGCCTCAGGCAGGCATGCCTCGGCCCAGCCGGCATGGGTACCTCAGCCTTTGCCTGTCTACACCTCACTTTTGCCCAAGCAAGGTAACACCACGCATGTGCATGCTCATCCCATTGGACATTGTTTTCACAGATGATTGAGTTTTTGGGGCCTTTGAAAACTGAGCTAATCCCTGTGGCTCCTTCCTGCAGGCAGAATCTGCAGCTGTGTCCAGGCATCCTATCCTACCAATCTGAATGCCAAGTAAGCATGTGACAATTAACACAGAGAATGTGGTGCTCTCAGTGCAGTAGCTAAAACCATCAGGAGCCTCACCATTCCAAGAAGGGGTAAAATGCCCCACTTGCTCACGGGCTCCTGCGAGGGGGAAGCCCCGCTCATCAGTGTGAGCCAGGCAACGCGCTACGAAGGAGCCCGCGCAACAGAACACACCACGAAGCCCGGTTCAGGTGGCCAGAGGTTTTCAGGACTTTGTAGCTCGTGCCTGCTGAAGAAATCCAGTCCACTATTTTTTTTAAGCTCTTATTTTAGATAAAGAGATGCAGACATGTAAGTGACTCAGTTATGCTGTGAAAGTGCTTAAGAAATCAAGCTTGCACACTGAAGAACACACTTACATTCTGAACATAAACCTTGTATTTCATTAGCAGAACTAATACCTATTCTCTTTCAGATTCAACATTACATTGCATGGTCTAGAGCTTTCCTTCACAATAACCAAGATTATTTTAAATTATTTATTGATCATTTCTATAATTATCACAAATAATTTTAGAAAACAGGTCAACAGAGTAAGCATGAATGACACAAATGGTCCTAATAACTCAGCCCTGCGTCCCTCCTACCTCTTGCTGTGGGTGCTGTCCAGGCGCCACCTCGCGTACCTTCACACTCCCATTAGATACTCTGGGGTTGTGCATACAAGGCCCAAGAGCCCTGTCTGCGCACAGAGAGCCCTGTGGGGGCGCCGTGGTCAGCAGTGGGGAGCACATGATTCTTCCACCACGAGAAATGTGCACCAACATGCCAAACGCTGCAGACACCGGGGCACCCTAAGCCAGCTGATTGTCACTTTAACTCTCCAACTGTTAAAAGAGCTCAACCACAAGATATTAAGCCACACCACATATGCATGAATACATGAATCGGTTCCACTTTGAAAATTCCATTTGCGACTATGCAAGACTAATGCACGGTGTAAGGGGTCTAAGGACGCCTTCAGAATCACCTCCTGCTCGCCGGCGTTACCATACCGGTATATTTAACAGAGACATTTACATGCTTCGCATTTTAAGTGCCTCGGAAATCCGAGCTCGGAGCCTGCACATTTCTGCCACACCATCAGATGTAATGAGTTATGGTACTATCGGCATGTTGATAAGCTATAGCCCAAAGAAGAACAAGAAGGAAGTATAAAAAATATGGCCAGAGGATGGGATAAAATTATCAGCTAGTGTGTTTTCCTGTTTGGTTTTAATCTACATTTAATTAAATTCTTATCTTCTGTGTACTTATGGTCGCATTTGAATGGCGAGACTGCATTCATTATGAATGGTAAAACTTAACTCAGAGAACATTACATGGGGCTTCTTTTTTAAAAAAGCAGAAGAAAAATGTCGTCTTTATTCTTTACACTCAGGTCTCAGGGACGGGGACCCCGCTCGTGTGCAGGTCAGGTGCTGCGGCGCTTAACCTTGGGACCGACTGATTCAGAAATTTGGACTCTGCTGAAGTTTTCATTCTAGTTTTTATTTTTGCAATTTGGAAATGTTATTATCAAATGCTTAGCCTGCACAGAGCTGCCAAGGGGAAGCAGTGGGGTGCATTAAGGCAATGCCTGCTTCGTTCTTAAAAATAGAGATGATAACAGGAAGTTTTTATTAGTGCTGCAGAACGTGTGCATGAGTCTGCATCCTTAATTATTAAAACCATTACACTGCCTTGTCTTTATATGCTGAAATAAAAAATGCCTTAATTGCTATTTAAAATTTTTTTTCCTAGTGTCACAGACCCTTTGTGGTCATTCAAGCATCCATATATTTCAGAAAAAAATGTTTTGTAGGGAGCATGATTTAATATACCTATGGGATGTTTCATAGCACATTTAGCTGCTTTCCAGGCGCAGGAGGGTGAATTCAAATGGTCCACGGGTCACACATGGCCACTACAATGACAAGACTCACTTTCTCGGGCTACTCAAGGAGGTATCTGTCTTCTCAGAGGGAAACAGGGGCAACTGGTTTTGATTAATTTTGAATTTATTGAGATTTGGAATAAAATACCCTATTCCTCCTCATCAAAATTCACCAAAAAGAATAAAAACAAAACCTCTTTTATATTTACTCACTTTTTCACATGTATCTGCCAAGAGAATTCCAGTCATTTAGTCACATATTTGTATAGTTTTTATAGATAGCAGTAATTTTTGACTAGCTCTGGCATGCTAGCAATGTGAGCACACTGCAATTGAACATTTTTTGTATTTTAGGGAAGGCTCTACAGGGTGTTTAGGGTCTCGCCAGTAGATCAGACTCATAGGGATCTGCCTGTTTACAGCCTCCCAAGAGCTGGGATTATAGGAGTGCACCACGACACCCAATCTCAATTGCAGTCTCACCACACCCCGGGGGTGTGGCCAACATGGCGGGCTCTGGGATTGAACCCCTGGTCCTTTCCTTGTGCCTGCTTACAGGTGTTTTAATCCACTGAGCTATTTGGCTGGATGATCAAGTGAATATTTGCTGCTGCTCTGATATTTTATGAACAGGGAAGACAAACTAGAAAGCAGATACTGTTCCATTTGAAATACTAAACATTTGACCTATAATGAACTAATGGTAGCTGCTCTGAGCGTATTTCCCCAAATATCACCAACATATACACCATCAGGCACGGTTCTATTCTACCGTGGCTCTGGTTTGTTTTTAAAGCAGCAGGAAAATCTCTAACAATTGGGTCAAACAGTCTCTACGGGGATTTAGCTCAGTGGCACAGCGCCTGCTTGCCATGTGTGAAGATCTGAGTTCGATTCCCAATGCCCACAAGAGAAAGTCTCTATGGGATACAGGAGAAACCTGAACTTTACTTGTAATGGGGTGCAAAGATCTTCCAAGATACTGAACAGGGAAATCAGAGTATTTTTGGAAAATATCCCTCCACCTCTCACAGCTCCAGTGCTGGTTATGTAGGCGGGATTGGCCCAGCGCAGCAGACGAAGCTGTTGCTCCTTTGCACATGAGTCGCCACAAAATCACAACCGAGATGAATATATTAAAAACTAGTGATAATCCTATAGCATTAAACCTTTTCTCATAAATTATTCCTAATTTTTAGAACATAAGCAAACTCAATTATTCTTAGCAAATGACAAGTCTAGGGAATAAGGCATAGTCTACCCTGAGAAGTTATTACTTGATAACCATATTTTATAGCATATAATGTCTCAAAGAAAACATTAGTGATTTGCTTTGTTTTAGTTCATTATTTTTCCAAACATACCTTCATACATATTATCTTAGGTACAGACACAGAATTTTATTTTTACTTTAATAACTATGTGCGTGCTGTGAGGTCCGTGCACTCCGTGTCGCCCAGCTGCGCATGATGGCCTTATCTGACACACGGAAGGCGATTCAGCTCGGCAAACGTTACCGAGCAAGGGTACAGCGGCCTGGGTCACTGGCTGTCAGTCACTGCGAGGGGCTGGGAGCGAATGCCATAGCAATCCAGCAGGGTGGCACCGCTTGTTGAGGGCAAGCCCGAGCAGGGTGCCCTGAAAGCTAAAGACGGCAGGTGTGGCATTCAGGTCAGAGAAATCTAAACCGTAAAACAGCAACACATCAGGTAGGGGTGGGACGCGCAAAGACAGATGTTTCTCAGATGGGAAGGGCATGGGGGCGCGAAGGAAAGGGATGAACCCGAGTTAGGCACAAGTTCCAACTCTACGCGTGGAATACAGAGGTAAAAAATTGCAAGCAGGTATGACTAAAATTCTGTGGCTTTGTAAGAGGCAACGCCCACATGTGCCCCATTATCCGTCCAAAGCATTGATCCTGTCGGTGTGTGCGCAAAGTACACAGGCTGGCAAGCGCGCAGGATCACGTGCTCGTCCTCACGTCCTGCAGAAGGAGAGGTAGCTACGGAGAGCGTTCTTCGTGCCCCTCTTGCAGTGGAGGAGCCAGAAGCCCCCCTTATGCACAGGAGCCTGGCTGACCAAGGAGCAGACACTCTCGAGGACCCCAGAGATCCGGTCCTTCCGATGGGACCACGCAGCCTCTGACCTCCGGTCTTGTCCTGGGAAGTGGCCTGGGCCTCTGCGGGCGTCTCCTGGGAATGCCATCTTCCCTTGGCCCCAGGTGGGCGTGCTGCGCTGTGGCCCCTGCGGTTCCTGCCCCCCATTTTCTCAGGCCTCCTCTGCTAAAGTCTGCACTGTTTTGTGCCACAGCCTGTGGCTTTCGGGATCACCGACACCCGCATTGGTACCGGAGCTCCGGCTCTGTCAGAACCGCTCTGGTGCCCTGCAGGCTGCGGCCTGTTTCTCTGCTTCGGGTTCCCTTCTGCCCCATTCTGTCCGCACTTTTCGTGCTTGGTGCGCGTTTGTATTTTTCCTCTGCACTGACCTGCTGGAATCGAACCTCCTGCCGTGCGGGTTCACCCTGTACTCACTGCCTGGCCCAGGCCTGGCCCAAGCAAAGGGGCCCGAACCAACAGAACAATAGCGTTATGTTTTACTGAATGTCTTAGGCGCTATAACATAAAGAAATCATTTTCTCTTTTCCACAACTCTAAAATGATTATATTTCTGTATAAGCATGCAACAATTCTCTGGTATTTTAGAAAAGTAAAACTGCACACCCATAATTAAAGCTAATTTTACTGTTTTTGCAACACTATTGGCCTCAGGATGCATTTCCGTGCTATGAAAATAATTTACCACCCTCTTTCTACTGCCTTCTTCTGCGTACCGCAGGAGAGTGAACCGCACTGCGCCAGCGTTCATGGGTGTTGCTCGTACCTCGGCCCAGCGCCTGCCCGCCCTCTTCCCTGCCCGCCCTCTTCCCTGCCCACCTCTTTTCCCTGCCCGCCCTCTTCCCTGCCCACCTCTCTTCCCTGCCCGCCCTCTTCCCTGCCCACCTCTCTTCCCTGCCCACCTCTCTTCCCTGCCCGCCCTCTTCCCTGCCCGCCC
>NDGN011132838.1:0-16538 GCA_002564285.1 Tympanoctomys barrerae | reverse complement strand
TATTTCTCACATCAGCTTATTGGACATTTCTCTTCCTTGCCAACAGCCTGACGATAGAAGAAAGTAGTTTCCCTAGTACCTGGCCCACTCTCCCCACACATATTAGGTTCTTAGTGCAATGACTGGCGACTAGAGATACCAGTTAGAGTGGCTGCACTCATGGTTTGGGTCACGACGATGCTTGGGGAGACACCTAAGTGGTTTCCTGCTACTGGAGTGTGCATGGGGTGCTGGGGCTGTGGAAGGGCCAGGGACCCAGGAAGGATCTTACTATCAGAAAGACCTGATACTTAGTAAGAGTAGGACACAGGCAGGAGGTGGGGGTTCAAAAGAGCGCTGCAGGGAAGAGGGCTGAGGCCACACCGCAGAGTTGGAGAATGTGCCACTCGCCTGGCTTGGCTCAGAGTGGAAAGGGGATAGAGCTGAGGAGCAGAGCCTGGAGGCCTGCGGAAGCTGCACAGGAGGGAGGAAATGACTGACCACTGCAGGAGGCTGCCCTGTGAGCTGGGGGAGTGCAGTGGTGGCTGAGGGCAGCATGGGACAGGGAGCCTACATAGAAGAGCCTGAAGGTGCTTTGCAGATTCACCAGGAGTGACCCCACGAAGTAGGTTCAGTGTCCCCACTCCAGGCAACACCAAGCAATGGGGACATATTTTTGGTTGTCACCACCCAGCAGGGTGGGACTGTTATTGGCACCTGCTGGGTAGAGGTGAGAAGAGACCGATGAACTTTCTACAAAGCACAGAGTAACCACACACTACAAAGCCCTGAAACGTCTATGGGCCAAGCTGACAAAGTCCAAGGTGACTGGCCTGGGTGGAGGGGCACGGGGGGACAAGGCGGTGGCAGTGGTTGGCAAGTGGTGGCACTCTGATGTTCAGGAAGCAGTCAGCTCCAACGCTTATCTAATGCTTTGGGCCAGAGATGAGAAACTGAGGCATAGGGAGATGCTGCCACTGTTGTGTGGCTAGGGATTGGCAGAGAGGGCTCCTTAGCTGGTCTTCTAAGTCCCGGGCCACTCCTCTTACCTTGCTCTGTCTTTCTATGACCCCGGACCTCAAGTGCAGGCTCTGCACCACAGAACCCCATCCTGCAGGGGGCACCACCCAGAGAGGGAAGAGCAGGGCACAGGGCTTTCCCCATGGAACCTCTGCTCGGGATCCCTGCCTCTTCCTGGAGGACATTCTCCAGGTGGGTAATACTGGGGTCCAGCTTCCCCTGTGGGCAAGATCTCGCCTCCTCCCACAGCCTTGTGGGCACAGCAGGGGCTGCAGTCACATCGTGCACCCTGCACACGCAGGCGTCAGCTTAGGCACCCCTTTGTATTCAATGACAGCTAAGCGCACCCTAGGTGCTTCATACTTATTAACTCATGTGATCCTCGCAGCAGCCCCAAAGGCAGGTGTTGTTAGTATCCTCATCTTACAGATGAGAACAGGAAGCACAGAGGGGTCAAGGAACTGAGACAGGCTTACACAGGCTAGTGGAGCCCAGGTTGGAGCCCAGCCCATCCGGCTCCAGCTCTAGGCTCCTAGCCCTGTCACCTGGCCTCTCTGACACCCTGAGGTGGAGCTCTGTGCCCAGTCTCACTGATGGCCAGGGCTCAAGCAGGAAGGAGTACTCAACAGAAGGCCCTCCATGCATGAAGGGGAGGGGCCTCACTCACACCCCTTCCCTGGAGACCCAGGGCTCCCCAGCTGCATCCCCTCCCCCCTGGTACCAGTGCTATTCTCTCCAGCCCTCACCCGCACCCCTACCACACACCCTGCCCCACTGCGGGGGACTCTGTGTAGCCCAGGCTCCTGCCAGGGACATTCTGCCTATGGCAGGCAAAGCCTCAAGGGCTATCTAATCATCCCTTCAAATCTCTCCACACCAAGGGCCACCTAGAGGGAAGCAGGTGTCAGTAGGGCACCTGGCCATGGCATGAGAGCTACTGAACATGGGGTGACCCAGCTGAGGGTCTGGTGGGGGACACCACGTCACTCCAAGCATGGGGCTGCCATGGGGTAGACATGGGCAGAGGCCAGGGGCCCCTTTACCAGCTGTCCGATTCACCTGCCTGCAGCATTGAGGGAACAGGGTTTGACACTGAAGCAGACCCTGGATATTCTCTCCAAGGGAGGATGATCTTGGAGAGGGCTTCAGGCCAGCAGGGAGAAAAGGACCCAAGGGCCCTTCTTCACTCCCTGAGCCCCTGCCCAGGATGCCAGGTTTTAGATGGGCTATGCTGGGAAGCAGAGGCTAAGAAGCAGAGTTACTGAATTCTTCTGGCCAGCAAAGAACAGGGCTGTGAGGCTTTGCTGTCATCTCTCCTGGAGTCCTCGAGATTCTGACATGTCACATTTGTGCCAAGGGCTGTGCGCTGCCATGAGTACCTGGCTCTCCCAACCTAAGGGCTCACTCCACCTGCCAGTGCACACTGCTGCCAGCAGGGATGGATCAGGCCAGGCTGTCAGGCCCTGCCTGTGTGTCAGTTCCGTCCAAACCAGCTCCAGGCCACTGAGCTTTGGAATCCTGTTCTTGCTCCTTGGCTGGGGACTCACCTTTTGCTGCCCAGGTCTGGAAATGTGTGCTCTGTGGGATCAGTGAGGGAAGTTGCTGCCCTCGCCCCTACACGCCAGGGGGTGGGGAGGTCTAGAGTCCCAGTGTCCTAGATACTGGGTCATTCCCTCCCTCTGAGCTATGAAGGATCAGAACACAGAGCAAGAGCTGGGCAGGGTGCAAAAAGTCTCCAGCCTGGAGGAAGGTGTGGCCCTGGTGGCCAGGGGGTACCCTGGGTGGCGTCCTGGGTTGTTAGCCAGGAGACCCAGCTTCCAGCCTGGACTGCTCCCTACTGTGCTGTGGCCTTTGGTCAGGGCTTCCTGTGCTCACTTTTCCCAGTAACAACTATCCAAGGCACAAATGTTTATTTCAAAGCCCTAACTGTGTTCTAGCCTGGCCAGAGAGAGACCAAAGGCAGGTATGGGGTGGCTCCAGGTACTGCCCTTTGAGTAACTATCTCACAGGCCTTAAATGCCGACATGCTGCAAACCACCTCATGAGAAGCACTGATATAGGCTAGTAGGAAAAGAAAGAAGGCACTGAAGCTGGGGCAGATGAGGCATGTGCCATCCCAAGGATATCCAGGGCCACATGCAGCCCGCTGACAAAGCCTGGACTGCTGGCTGCAGGACAGTACAGAAGGAACCCGTCAGATGGCCCAGCACCAGCGCTAAGGCCATCATGGCAATGTTGGCCAGACTAGCACTCTGCCTTTGCTACTTTATTTCTTCTGTTGGTCTTCTACACAAACTGTGACCTCTCCACTTTCTTCTCTTCCTTCTTTCCCCCATTTCATGGACCTTGGGGAGCTCCTGCTTTACCCCCACATTCTGGATTTGCATGGCAACAAATCTGAAGACAGAGACTGTATCTCCAGAAGCTTGCGCCCATGGGTGCCTTGTCCAGCACTGTCAGGGCCTCTAGAAATACAGAGGCCACTGCCACCCCACGTGCCCCACAGGCTGAGCCACTCTGCTCGCCACCAGGAGCCTGATGACCTGAGGGACCCAGCCAGCCCCAGAAGGGCAGTGCAGACAGATGACAGCATAGGCTTTGAATACTGACCCTCTACAGTGGGGTGACTCTGGGAGAGATGCCACTCTGTGCCTCAGTTTCTTCATGTGTAAGTGGGACGATGATCACACGAGTGTGCCCTGAGCACCCGCTACGCGCTGAGCTTGTGTAAGTGCTTTGCACTCATGGACATCCTTACACTATCCCTGCAATAGTGATGCCCCGCTGCCCTATTTTACAGGTAGGTCACAGGGAAGAAGTGTGGAAGCTTGCCCCAGGGGTCGCACAGCTCCTAAGTGACACTATGGTTTCCGCATCCAGGTTTATAGTCCCTTGCCTCGATGGGTTCCATTAGCTACACCTCACACACAGCTAGTGGGCAAAGCGAGGTACTTGGAACACTGCTTGTACGTGATAAATGCACACAACAGTGGTGGCAGTTATGAGTGTTGGGTTCACTTAGTGTGTTTTCCTATAAAGCAGGACTTCCAGCCAGGATAAGCCAGGGAAACAGAACCTCTCCTGGCTTGATCTCTGTGGGGGCAGCAAGAATGGCTCAGAGTGGTGTGAGATGGAGCTCAAGAGAGAGCCCCTGTTCCCAACTCTTTTGCGTCTGTGACAAAACATAAGCTCAGGACCCACTTCTTGAGTCTCCAAGTTGTGGGCTGTTGGGGCAGCTGGACAGCTCCTTTTCCTACTTGGAGGGGACACTGACGTCCCACCCCCCAGTCCAGTGCAAAACTGAGACAGGGAGCGGCGTGGGAGTTCCACTCTACACGGGCACTTGGCAGGGTTCTGGGAAAGCCCTGGGAGGTAGACTGGCCCCTTGAAGCAGAAGCTGCCTGCCTCTTATCATGAGCTCCCCGGAACTCTATTCTTAGGGTACCTCCTCTTGCTTTTAACTTTGACATCTTCCAGAAGTTTCCCCGCACAAAAGCAACCCTGCTGTGGCTGCAATTTACACGTCACATCACTCGCACACAGCGCAGTCCACCCCCTTCAACCCACTCCTGTACGCGCACCTTCCCCTGCCCGCTCCGCAAAAATGGCTTCTGCGTCTTCCAACCACCTTCCTCTCCCTGCTTCATTCTCCAGAGGAAAACAAGTGACATGTGAAACTGACAGCGAAAGGGGAAGGAGTCGGGGGAGTGAGCTAAATCCAAGCTTTGGAACTTCCCCGTTTCCAGGCTGGGCATCACTTCTGCTTGGCGGTCCATGTTGCCATAGCAACAGCCCAGCTGTGGCCAACTGCCCCAGCTTGCCACCCAACCTGGAAGCGCCCAGTGTGAGTCACTTACTGTGATGGTGTTTTCCTTGCTCTGCTTTTTGCTTGGTGAGGAGGATCCCAGGTTCTGGGGAGAGAGGTAAGAGACATCATCAAAGCTGTTCTCCATATTGGACTTTCTTTCTTTCTTTCTTTTTTTTTCTCATTCAGGTTCCCTGAGGGTGGAGGGATTGGTTAGGAGCCCTCTGTGCTGGTGAAGTTCAGAGATGTTCAGCCTGCCGTTAACTCCTAAGTCACCATAGCCGGGGCCAGGGCGGGCAGGAAGCGCTCCCGAGTTCCCATGCTCAGCTCTCAGGCAGGCAAAGTGGAAGAAGGTGCCCCTCCTAGCTGGGAGAAGACTGCTCCCGGGCAGGTGTCCCCTCTGCTCCTCTTGCCTGTGACTGGGGGAGTTAACCCCTCCGCTGCCCCCTGCTGGTTACTGGTGCTGCGCTGCTCTGTTTCGGTGGCAGAATCCACTGGGGTGCAGAGAGTTAAGGCCAATTACAGGCCGACCCCTCCTGCCAGTGGAGATTGTGCACATGACATCTTATTCTGAAACTCCCAGATCCAAAATATCAAACCCTAAATGTGTATAACGCACAGGGGCGCTGCTCAGTAACCGCCAAGACGTGAAGCTCTCCCAGCCCCTGGAGGCAGGAGCGAGTTAGCCAAGCCCAGCCTCAACTTCCACTCAATCTCTGGGTTGCCTTTTCAAGTCCTCTCCGATGCCAGTAGGCAGAATGAAGCCCCCAAGGACCTCTGAGACCACAGGTCTTTGGCAGCTTGCCAGAGTCTCTGCCTAGGGGTTTGCTGGTGGACAAAATGAAGGGTTACTGGTTGAAAAATGTCTCATCTATCTTTTCTTTTCTTCCTGGTACCTGGGATCAAATTCGGGACCTTGTGCTGGCTGAGCAGGTGCTTCTGCCACTGAGCTGTATGCCTGGCCACATCCATCTTAAGAGCAGATGACCTTAAGGGAAACATTCAACCTTGGATCTTCCTTGTACAATTAGCAATTACATTAGGAATGGGACACCAGAGGGCCCCAGGCAGGCCCTGAGGCAGCTCCTGTCTTGAGCCCCACAGTGACCTTACCCCCAAGCTAGCTATGGCTGGTGGGCCTGAGTACATCCTGGCTCTGATTCCAGACTTACCCTATCCTTGGTGGAATAGAAGAAATGGGAAAATCATGCAAGGGCTTTGCCAGTGAGGCCCAAGGAAGCCAGCAGTGTCCTCGCCCACCTACAGGCCAGTCCGATCCCGGACCAGCCAGTTGCTGTGGTGAGTGCCAGCCTCTCCCTCGGGAGCTTGGCTAATTTCTTACTGCCTTATAGTCCCCCTCTGACTGATCAATAAAATGAACTCATAGAAAGTGGCATCCTTAGCATTCTTAGCAAAAGTAATTCTTTGAGGATCACTGACTTTGAGATCCTAGCCAAGTATCCTGAATCCCTTGAGCCTCCGCTTTACCATCTATAAAATGGGATTGTTGTTGCTGTACATCAGGACGGAGGAGCTTACCCAAAAGAAGACTCAGTGTCCCTCCCAGAGCCGCTGCACCAGTGGCCCCTAGGGCGGCGAGCTGTTGCCATACAGAAACTGAAGCCCTCCCTTGGAGGCATACTGATCCCACCATCCTGTTATTTTCCCAAGGTGTCTCTACATACAGCAACTCCTCTGCCCACTGTAGTTGTTCACAGTTTCCATAAACATTTATAAGGCATCAACTCTCCCGTCTGGCCTCCCCTGAACCCTCTCATGCTATCCACTCCATCCCAGGCCATGTGCCAACTGCTGAGGAAGGCCAACAGAGACTCCATGATAGGAAACACACATGCAGTCACCAAGAAGAGATGGGGACAGAAGTCTCTCCCAGGTCCTCACATGCAGAGACACTGGCCAAGCACATGGATGCCAAGAAGGGGCAGATTCTGTAGTTTTCTGTCCCTATCATATACGAACATTATACTGCTACCATCACTGTGTACCTGGCATCTGGTGCTCCAGCATCTTCACCAGTCTTTTAAGTCTGCAGATGGATGCTGCTATTGCTGGGGATGCAGGGACAGAGAGGAGGAGAACTAACAGGGAGGAAACCCTGCAAGAGCTACCGCTACTGAGCACTTGTTTATCTCAGCAAGCACCAGGCTTGGCATCTGACCCGCTTAATCTGGCTTAATCCTGACAACCCCAGCAAGCTATGGGGCATCTTATCTGTCTTTGCAGACTATGATACCAAAGGCTTCCAGATGCTAAACCATCCAGGATCACAAGACTAATAGTGTGGAGGCCAGAGCCAAAGCCTGTGTAGTTCTTTTTTCTGTCTTCTCTCATCATTTCACTTTGAGACCTGGGACAGTGCCTTGCTTCCCAGGTATCTTTGCAGGAGACAAAAGAGATCTCCACCTTCTACTAGCAGTTATTTCAAGACTGTAGTGTACAAAACTCCACGGAATGAGATTGGGCATGCTGATCATATCTGCCCACCACAACTTAGGCCAGGACAGGAATACAAGGCACAGGGAGGGCCGGCGTTCTGTGCGTGAGAGTCAGCACTCCTCGGATCTGTGCTGTGTTGGCTAGAGATCATTTCAACCAGTGCTGACCCGGGATGGTGGCCACAGATGATACCAGTCTCTGAGCCCACCATTCTAGCTTGTATACATGCATCATATATGGGCAGAGATACACAGCTGTGCATCACGTATGTACACACCCCTATTTTATATCACTGAAAAGGCAGAGAAGGAAGGACACGATATCACCGTGCCAGCATTTACTAGCTATATCATTTGTTTCTAAATACTACTCCCCACTAAATGGAACCCAAGCGCCTTGGGAAACATGGCTAATCCCAAATACAGTGTAGACTCAGAATGTTTTATTGCAGCAGGAGCTAAGAAAATGCATAAAAAGTGAGGATGATGTAACAAAAGCCCTTCTTTTAAAGCGCTCCCACAGACTACATGTGGGAAAAGAACAAAAGAGAAGACTACAACTGCCTTTGTTCCAAGGTGGGGGGAGGAAATATTTCATCTTAGAAAAACACCAATTTAAAAATGTACCAGGAATTAGAAATTCACCATTTGAGAACCCCCGTGTCAAAAGAGATTCAGGCCACGATTATCACAGATGTTCAAAAAGCCCTAAGTGTAAAGACTGTCGGGGAACAGGACAGTCACACAGTATCATACTAGCATCCCACAGGGTACTGATAAATTAGGAAAGAAAAATGCATCCCCCCAAAAGGAGAAATCTAGTAGTCCCCGCATTTGCCGAGCTCTGAAACAGCCTCACCGGCAGTTGCAAATCTGGGAGCTGCGCCTCAGGATGTGAGAAGCACTCAGCATGCTTAGAGAATGCCCTTGCCAGCCCTGCTTACTGGGAATCTAAGAACTTAATGAATCTAAGCACAAGAAAGCAGTCAGATCCAGAATGTAGGTCATTCTCCAAGACCATTGACCTGGCCTCTCCAAAAAGTCAATGTGAGCAAAGACAGAAGAGGAAAAAGAAGTGTGAGATCAACCTAGCTGAGAAGAGATTAAAGAGACACCATAGATAAAATGTTCCATCCACACACAATGGAATGCTCTGCAGCCGCAGGAGTGAAGGTCTGATCCACACCACGACACCGGCCTCAAAAACATGAGGAGTGAAAGCAGTCCGTCGCAAAGGCCCACAAATAGCATGAAATGTCCAGAACAGGAAAATCCAGACACGAAAGATAGAACAGCGGTTGCCCGAGGCTTGTTGGGCTTCTTTGGAGGTGATTAAAATATTTCAAAATTCATTATGATGATGGTTGCACAGCTCCATGAATACACTAAAAAGCCTACTGATTATACAAAAAAGTGAGTAAACGGTATAGTGCCTAAGTTACATGCCAACGAAGCTGTTTTTAAAAAGGAGAGACAGACAGACAGACTGGAGAAACAACATCCAATGAAACTTGACTAGACCTTGGACTGGAGAGAAAAGCTGATATGAAAGACATTTGGGGGACAATGGGTGAGTTTGACTAATATATTTACGGTAATATTACTGAATACTGAATTTATGTTTTTTTAAAGTGTGATAATGGTATTGTGGTATTTTTTCCCTTTGAGATACATTCTTAAATATTTGCACTTAAAACAATATACCAGAAAATTGCTTGAAATAATGATGAGCTGGAAGTGCGAGGTAGCTGTGATAGGGAGCATAAATATAACAAAATTGGTTTAATGCTGGTAATTATTGAACTTAAATGATAGCGCCCTAGTGTTTTATTGTAGTATTCTTTGAACTTTTATAAAGTTTGCAAATTCCCATAAATAGTTGTAAAATTTCCTTTGCTTGTGATTCCTCTCCTCACTGATTTTGCAAATTCTTCTCAGCCTGCAGTCTTGACTCTACCTGGGCAGCTCTACTGTCACCATGAGGACCAACAGGTGGGTCACATGCCAGCTGCTGCCCATTCCCAAGGGAGCCCCTGCTCCAAACACCTTCCCAGTCCATAGCTAAGCCCCTGGGAATAATTTTCTGGCTCCTACTTCTTGGGCAGGTGGGATTCTGCAGAAAACCCTACCAGGGTGCCCCAAAGCTGTTGGGATCAAGCCCGAGCATCTCAAGAGAGCCCCCTGCAGACACCCCCAGCCTCACCTTCCACCCTCTCCACTCTGATTCAATGAGCCACATAGCCTGCTGTACCTGGCCTCTGTTGGCTCCTTGCAAAGATCACTTTTCTTCCAGCCTCCAGACATCCACAGAGGCTCTTCCTTCTCCTGGAATGTTGTTGCCCCGACCCCCACATCTTTGCTGAGCTAAACCCTTGCTCATCTTTGCTGTTCTTCAACAAAATATCTTTTCTTAGAGAGCATGTGCCTGAGGCCACCAAACTGGTTCCCGTAGCACACACCTCTCCGTCCCTCATCACTGCTCCAGTTAGGCAATTATTTATCTAATTCTGTTTCCGGCCCACTACCCACTTTCAGGGCAGCGACTACCTCTTTATCTGTCTCCATTCCTGTAAAGATGTGACCGCTCAGTGGGTCACATATTACTGAAGTAGGGACTGGAAGCAGGGTTCAGCATCTTTCTTATTTTCAACCCTTTTCTTCAATGAGTCCCTCACATCTCTAAGCCTATTCTGAGTCCTATTCTTTTTCCTCCCTCCTGTATTCTTCTGGAAAAGATAATGGAAAACCAGAATAAGCTAAGCTGGATCACAAAAGGGTCTGGGTATTGGTAGGCAAGAAGGAAGAAATCTAGTTAGAACTTGCTTCTTCTATAAGGTCTCGCAAGACTGCCCCCTCAATACTGAAACCCTCCAATGGGTGGCACTAGATCACCACCATCACCTTGTGCATACCTGCTCAGGTCTCTCCAGGGCTGGGAGGAGGTGCCAGGACCCTCAGGAACTCCTGGGTACCCCGCCATCAGTCCTGCCCGTAACAGAGCACACTGAGGACATACTCCCGACTTCCATAAAAATCTGGCCTTCCCTCCCTGTCCTTCCACCATTCTGATCTTCCTGATTGGCTTGCTCAAGGGTGGCAACCAGCAGGCAGTATAAAAAGAACATAAGACTTTCAGGCTACCAGGCTTATCATCCTGGCCTCTGTCCCTGTAACCTTGAGCGAGCCAATTTACTGCACACTCTGCCATGTCTCATATGGCGTACGTTCACCTGCTTCCTCATCCATCTGTTTCAATTACCATTAAGGGCAATTATCATGAGTTATGATGGACGGCCTGGGAGAGACATGTGCAAGTCACATGCATGCTGAAGAGGACGCACTCACAGATGCTCTGTGGGGGCGCTGTCTGTGAGCCGCTCACCTTCTTAACATTAGGGACAGATGTGTAGGCTCTAGTGCCTTCTGCAGACAGCCAGTTCTGCAGGTTCATAAAGCAGGATAAAAAGTCATAGCTTTCCGGTCGGCTGTGGCAGGAGGATCACAAGTTCAAAGCCAACCCGGGCAACTTAGCAAAACCCCATCTCAAAAGTAAAAATGGCTGGAGGAATAGCCCAGTGGTGGAGAATTTGCACAGCAAGTTGAAGCCGTGGTTTTCATCCCTACTAACACACACACACACACACACACACACACACACACACACAGTGTAATGTTGTGCTCATTTTAGGAAATGTGAAAAGTAGTGAACTATGCAAAGGAAGCAAGCATTACTCATGATGTCTGAGCAAGAATTAGCAACCTCAGAATAATTCATATTTTCAAACTGGGTAATTCCTATTCTGAAGAGCTGTCCTGTGCATCGCAGGACATTTAGCTCTCTCCCTGGCATCGTGTCATTAACAGCCACCGCAGCTGTAACAATCATGATGCCCCCAGATGTCTCCTGATGCAGCGCTGAGATCTTAGATGCAGCAAGCCACCACGAATACGCCCAGCCATTATTTTCTGCAGACAAGGGTAGTTTTCCTTCTCTCAAATAAGACTGTAGCACATGTAGTAGTTTGTGTTCTGCTTGTCCTGTTCAGCATTAAGTTGTGAGAATTTTCCAAATCATTACATTTTCTGTGGAAGAAAGCTTTTTAATGATCATATAATATCACTGGCTGGCTGGGTGTCTAGCGCCATAATCCACTTTTCTCAGGCTCTGTTGCCAGGCAATTAGGTTGGGTTCACTGTTACAGGGCTATAAATAATGCTTGGGTGAACAACCGTATACATAAATCAAAATCCCTGAATATATTCCAAGAACAGCTCCTGGAAGAGAGATTTCTGTGTTAGAGGCTTGTGAGACATACTATTGAGTCACCTTCTAAGTTATAAGTTAATTATTCCAGTACAGAACTGGTTAAGTGGTTGAACAACAATTTCTCACTACTCGCAGAGGCAGCAGGAGTTATTTTCTACTAGGGAAGGGAGCTTGGAAAGTGGTTTCCAGTATTCTGCCCCAGGATGCTTAAGCTAGTGCCAGCGTTCTTTGTCAATTCCCAAACCACAGAAGAACTTGGGCTGATGTCTTCAGAGGCACCCTCAAATCAGACAAGTAAGCCACCCTTCTGAAAGAGTGACAGGAGCCACGCAGAAGACGCTATTTGGAGACTTGGCAGGAAACACTCAAAGCCAGGGTTGATTCCTGCTGGGTGGTGTGGGCGGAGGAGTGGGGGGACAGACACATCACTGTGTGTTACTGACGGAGCCTGGGTCCCTACCCCTCAGGCTCGAGCCCGACGTCAGCAGCAGCCACACCTGGAGACTGGCCAGAAATACCAGGCCTATTCAAGCCATCCTGAGTAAGAATCTGGACTTCAACAGGAGTCCAGGAGACTGAGAAGGCCATCAGACTTCAGGAACTCTGACCTGTACTGATGTTCCAATTCTTTGCCAGACTTTGCTGAACTAAAGCCAACTCCAACCAATGCTTAGCTCCTTAAGCGAGAACAACTTAGTCAGTTTTCAAAAACTAACATTCTCACCTGAACTGAAGCTGAATGGCACCCTGAATCTTACTAACAGTGTGCAGGCCTTTCCTCCAGTGAGTGGCTCGTGGGAACCACTCCATGGTAGCCGTCACTTTCTTCCCCATCAGCAATATAATTGCAACGATGATCATCAATGATCATTATTGCTAATTATAATCATCGGCACCATCATCAACAGTTTAATTCTAGGAAAAGATCTCTGGATTTTGGAAGCTTCATGAAGAGCCCCTCCATGAAAATTGGTGAGCAGACAGCATGAGACCAGTCCTAGTTTCTTAAGAGACAGCTCAATGCACCTGAGGAGAACATGGGCTGTGACATCAGGTTCACTCTCACCCCACAGTCACTGGGTGAACCTGCACAAGCTACTTCACCACTACTTCTGTGCTCCCGTGGTCTGGTACATAACACAGGAATGGCCCTGACAACCACCTTGTGCCCTTGTGTAAGTGTTGAAAGACACGGTTTATAAGAGCAGTTTGGGAACCTTAAAACATAGTCCCAGTTCTTCCCATTCCAAGGCTGCTTCTGTCCACTTAGCAGATGAGATGACCAGATTTTACTAAATTCCATCTGGACCAAGTAAGAGGAGTAGGGGATAGAACAGGACAAGGAACTGGGCCACCCACACTCTTAATGTGATGGAAAACCTGGATGTCGTGTCAGGAATGCAGACGGTGGCCTGACAGTAACAACTAATGGCTATCCGACCGTCCTGCAAACCGCCCTTGGTTTCTAGGAAACTAACAGACTAATCATCCGACCCTCTCCCCACCAGGAAACAAAAGCACAACCCAGATAGTTCATTCACTCGCTCCTTGGGGGCAGAATGGGGCTAGTGTCAGCTGGACTGTCACAATGCACCCATCTTTAAAGAACCCTTCCTGGGGCTGCATAAGCAGCGACCCCTACTGCCCTTAAGGGACACCTTACCTGGGAATCACCGGTGGATTTTCGGAGACTCATGTGGGCAGTCTCAGGAGGGTGCGCTGGGGTCCCTGATGCGTGGTATCCATTCACTGCGGGGACAGAGACACGGCTCAGACGCTGTGTGGGCCACAGACAGGCACCCTCGACTTTGGCCACTGTGATCCCGTTTCCCACCTCCTCCCCAGCTTCTGGGAGGTGTCACGTAGCTAGGTCCATCTCAGGAATTTTCAGTTGGTGGAGAGCTGGAAATGGGTTACAGGCATCTCTCTAAGCCCCAGCGCGCAAATTTCTAAATTCCCAGGGGAATAAAAAGTGAAGTCAGCAGAGTCCAGCTTCTGTGGCCAGAAATTACTTGCAGTCTCAGGTGCCAGTCAAGTGTCCCATCGCCCTACTGTGTCGGGTGGGCCCTCTGCCACTCTCCTACATCCCTTTCCTCTTGTTCTCTCAGAAGCACCTCCCTCTTCAATCTTGTGAAGCTGATACAGGTTGAATATCCCTTATCCAGGATGCTGGGGACCAGAAGTGCTGCATGTTTAGGGTTTCTTTGGATTTTGGTATTATTTGCAGACTTTGCATGATTTGAACATCCTTAATCCAGAAATCTAAGATCTGAAGTACTTCGAAATCCAAACCTCCTGGGTCTCATATCTCTGTTCAAAAACTTTCAGATTTTGGACTTTTGGGTTTGGGTTGTTCAATTTCTGCAACAGGAAGAGGACAGGGTCTACTGGTTGCATGTAATGTGGCTCAGTCCACTGCTACCCAGGCAATCATATACAGGCCTTCTTGAGTCTCATATTACTAAAATGAAGGGCTCCAGAATTCAATTCTTAGTAACATATGCATGTTGGGGGACATGCTCTCATGCTCTTAATTCACCAATAAATGTACTCTGGGGGTGGGACACACTGATTTATAGTATCTTCCAACCTCTGGGGCATAACCAGCTTATACCACAGCCAGCCTCGAGCCCACAACACGACTGCACGGTCCTGATATCACCAGTTCACACTGAGACCTGTGTGCTCTCAGTCCCTATGACACAGCCACTGCCCAGATACGTTACCTGGGCCTACAGGAGCCATTTCTCCCCCAGCAAACCTGAGCTCATGTGTCTGTAAAATGGGCCTAATTCTACCTGGTCCTCAAACCTGCTTTGTCAGTGTGACAATCTAGCGAGGCAGTAATTGCAAATGAATCTGTATACTCTACAGTAGTCATCAATAAAGCAGAGAGGAAGAGTGCTGAAGTGTGGGGAGGCTGATGCTTTTGTTCTTGAATTCAGTCCCTGTGTATCACAAGCCTGCACAATCTCTGCAGACCAGGAAAGCAAGCCACCCCCAAATGCCAGGATTAGAGCAACTGCTGACAGTGCAGGGTGGACTTGAGGAAGGTGTGTAAACTGAAGTCCACCTCATGAGCTTTCAGAAAACTCTGCAGCACGACAGGAAGCAAAGTTGAAAAGAGCTGCAAGCCACCAACGCCTACCATGGCTTGAGCATCCCTAAGCCAAACCTCTGAAACGCTCCCAAGTGTAAACATGTTGTGGGCTGACACGGCATGAATGGAAAACTCCTCATCGTGAAACTCATGCACACAATTTTTGAAGATATTATGTAAGACTATCTTCAGGCTATGTGTAGAAGGTATATGTGAAATATGAATGAACTTTGTGTTTAGAGTTCGGTGTTATCCCCCAAGTAGCTTGTTAAGTGCAAGCAAGTATTCTAAATCTGAAGAAGTCCCACACATGGACTACTTCTGGCCCTAAGCATTTTGGGTAAAGGACACATATGAAGCAGCAAAGACTGGATGGAAGTGATGGGCAGGGGGATGGGAAGGACGTTCCAGGGAGAGCCCTTTTCACGCACAGGGACAGACTGCACACCGTACCACACGCAGCAGCAAAGGAACCCAGGCCGCGTGTAAGCAGTCATACCCAACAGGCTGCCTGCGGGCAGTTAGCTTCTGCTCTCCAGGGTCTGCCCTGTCCTCCTGAAGGTGGGTGGGAGCAGCACCAAAAAGGGGGAAAGGGTACAATTTGGGTCCTGGAGGAGTGGCTCACAGAAGCCAAAAGAAACAAGGTAATCTTGTGTGGACAGGTCCTCCCCCATGTTCCCCAGGTTGAGTGCAACCCAATGCAAAAGGCAGCTGGGGAAGGGAGGCTAGGCCAGCAATCCCAGTTACTGGTGATGCTGATGCAGAAGGAGCCGGAGTTGGAGGATCACAAAGTAATTCTGTGGGGTCCTGTCTCATAAAATTTAAAGAGTTACTGATATAGTCCAGGGCAAAGCTGTCTAAGCACCTGCCTGGCAAGCGCAAGGACCTGGGTTCGATCCCCGATACTGCATGTTATGCTGGCCCCAGAATACCAAGCTTGCTGTGCTGGCCACTGAAACCAGGTGTGATGTAATCCCAGCACTGGGGAGGCTGAGACAGGAGGATCAATACAAGGATGAGCTTACATAGTGAGACCTGTACCAAAGTAATTAATTAATTAATTAATTAATTTTTTTAAAAAAGGGAGCACCAGGGCAGAATCAGGAAGGATGCTGAAGGGCTGAGGGGATGCACTCAGATTGGCAGGAAGCTGCAGCAGGAAAGGGTCCAGACTGATGACAAATACATCTCACAACAAAGATAACAAGCAGGTTTCCCTCATCAAACAACACAGCACTGCAGTGGATGAAACACAAAAAGTTTTGAGTCTGTGTCTTAGCCTGGAACCAATTAAAAGGCAAGCATAGAGACAAACAGGATCTGAATAGTTTAATTTTAAAAGCTGATTGAAATGGATCTATTAAACATCCTAACTCATAGACAAAAATAGCATTTGTTTCAAAGGAACCATGGAACATTGAAAATGTTGGCCACATTTCAATCACAAATATATCATCAATAAATGGCAAAAGGCAAAAATAACATGGGTCATATTCTTTGATTAAAGAGCAATAAGAATGGGCATTAATAATGAAAAAGTAAACAAATACACAAAGTCCCCAATATCCCAACTCCTCAGCACTTGGAAACTTAAGAAAATGGCCTCTTAATCTCAGGTCAGGAGAGAATTGAAGACTACAATTACACAATGTTGAAAAAACAGCAAAGAAAAACATACAAAAACAAATGCAATAAAGTCCCAATTATCTTGGAGAAAAATCCATAACCTTAATTATTTCATTACCAAACCCAAAGGGACAAAAATAAAAGGACTAAACATTCAATTTAAGAGTTTAGAAAAAAATGTTAAGGCAGTGAAATAAACCAAAGAAAAACAGGAGAAAGGAATATCAATAAAAATTAGTGCGTTAGGACCCAAGATGACACTAGACCCCAGAACTGGTCATGTGC
>NDGN011132835.1:0-10293 GCA_002564285.1 Tympanoctomys barrerae | reverse complement strand
AGATCACTATGAGTCTGGTCTATAGTGAGGCCCTGAACACCCTGTAGAAACTTCCCTAGAAATACAAAAAAAAAAAAAGTTACTGTATATAGAAAAGATAAGAAAGAAATTTGCTTTGATTTTAATGCTTAATTTAAAGTTATTACCTTTTCAAAATATTTTTTCTTAAGCTGCTAGGATCAATTTACTAATGTTGATATTAAAGCTTTATATCAACAAATTTTAGCATTCAGTTTTAGGGTTTTTGGAATAATTTTGTTCTTATTTTCAAACTCAGTAGTTAAAACATTCTGAATTTTAAAACTATATTGAGCTTCATCTTAGTTTTTTTCCATTATCTAATTCATCAGACAAAACATTTCAGTAATTCTTAGGTAAGTTTTTTGCTTGGTTATTTTTGCTATTTAACAAATGATTCCAAAGCTTATTGAAACTGGAAGTGGGTGAGATTGCTCTGCAATGTCTAGAGACCTCAGCAGGAAAGAAATGTGGGGCTGACTCATCCCCTAGAGCAGAAGAAATTACTGGAAGCTTTATGACTCCTGTCTGGCTGCTGTTACCTGCTGTGCTCTATGTTTCAGCTGGAGCTATAAGCCCTATAAACCCAAACACCTACACAAGGGCTTTCTGCAGTGTCTTGTGCTTCCCCACAGTGTGGTGGCCTGTCACTTCTCCCACAGTGCTTCATAGCGCCAAAGACAAATGTCCAAAGAGTTAAAAGAAGAAAATCAGATCCTTGTTGATTTATCATCAGAAAAACCAAGTGCTTGATTACAAAATCCAAATCTTTAATGCTCAGATCTAAAAGCATCATACAACGTGATGGCTCAGGTCAAAGTGAAGACCTGGGTTCTCATGTGGACGTGTGCTTTATGTGCCATGTGACCTTGGGCAGGAATCCTCTGCTCTCTGAGTCTATTTCTTCATTAAAAATGTTAGAAACTTAGGGCCAATGAGACAGATTAGCAGATTAAAGTACCTGCTTAGGCAGATGCAGGGGCCAGGGCTTCAGTCTCTGGGTGGCCATGCTAGCTCCACCCCCGGGGTGCGCTAAAATGTCAACTGAGACTGGGCACGGTGGTGCGCGCCTGTAATCCCAGCACTTGGGAGACTGAAAAGCAGGAAGGATTAATACGAGTCCAATCTGTGTAGCAAGACCCTGTAGACTCTGTACTAAATCTATAAAAAAAGTTAGAATTTTTTTTTTAAAGAAGCTACATGGCTTTTTCTTTTTAATCAAGTCTTAAAAGTCATACAGCATTCACATTGTTCTTTTGCACTGGTCCATCAGTAAAATATGTTTTAAAGCTGCCATAGTATAAAGTCATTAGAGCTACATTCTCTCCAATGTTCATAAATTTAGTAATACTTTTCCTTAAACTCTGTCTGAATTAACAATGCATGCATTTTATGGGAAATATTACTTGGGTTGTGGTATGGTCTGGCTATGGTTTGGCTTTTGTCCTCCACAGGTTTATGTGTTGAGAACTTGGTCCTCAGGGTGGGGGTGCTGGGAGGCAGCAGGACTGCAGGGAAGTGGTCCGGGGAGGGGTAGGTCCCAGGGCGCTGCCTCCACAGTGCTTAATGTGGTGCTCATGAGACCCCAGAGTTAATTTTTCTGAGAAGAAAGTTGTTACAAAAAGAGCATGACTGGCTGTCCTCTGAGTCTGGCCTGCCGTCCTGCTAGGCAGTCCCTCCCTTGCGTACAGGCTCCAGTTCCTGCAATGCCACGCACCAGTTGGTCCTCGCCAGTGCTGAGCAGATGCTGGCACCAGGGCCTCCAACCTCCAGAACTGTGAACTAAACCCATCTCTTCTCTTTACAAAGTGACCCAGCCTCTGGGATTTCATTGCACTGATGGGAAATGAACTTATCTAGGTGACTTTTAGGCATCTAAGTTATCAAATATGCACGGATTCCTTCTTAAGAATAGATGTGGTTTCATTCTCCAATTCAAGTCATCCTTTTAACTAAATCACCCAGGTAAAATATACATGCTCGCAAAGAAGGAAAATATGATCTGGTCATATACAACAAAAACTGGGAGCATCAGACATCCTGTTCAGCGTAACGCTGAGTTCATTTTATAGCTACAGTGTCGTAGCCATCAAAACTTTAAAAGGAATTGGTGCGCTGGCTCACAAAACCACTATATTCAGCATATTCTCATTACCAGATCTATAACTTATATACATATTGATTACTTGATTGGATATTTCATTTCTTTAACTATGTACTCTTTTTTTCTTCTAAAATAAAAGTATGTTCTCTAATAACATGACAGAGGTTTAATTATATGCAAATAGATTTTCTGGTTCACAAGACCTATAAACAACTATAATTGAGTCCTTTTATATCTCTATAGCCATATGGTACTTGTAAGTATTTTGAATACCTAATAGTTGGGCATATTTACTATAATAGTTTATAAGGTACTCCCATTAAAAATTCAGGAAATGAGGAATTCAACATATGATAAAATGAAAACTATAAACGGAAACCTAGGAAAATAAAGTGGAGAACAACTACTAGAAAACAGATAAAAATATGTGCAATTTAGGAAGTATACAGAAAATTAAAGAGGCAGGCAAGAAGATTCAACATCCAAAGAATAAATATTCCAAAGATAGAAAATGGAAAGTTAAAATCATCAGTAAAATTGATTTAAGAAAGTTTTCCAAAACTAAAGTTCTGAGGCATCCAGAATCAAAAACATAATAGACAAAAATAGACACACATAAAGGCACATTAACAGAATATTTGGAAAAATGATAAATATAAATTTCAAGAACATTGATTACTTAGAAAATTTCCTACAAGCTTTCAGAGAGAAAAGGCAAGTTCTGGATCATTAAAAATCCAAGTATAAAGAAACATCTCAGCACCAACAAAGGAAACAAAAAAGTAACAAAGCAACAACACTCTCTACATACTGAGGGAAAGTGATTTCTGTTCTGGAAGTCTCTGCACAACAGTCTGTTATGTGGTAGGATAAGGAAATTTTTCAAATATGCAGGATCTTATATAATGTATCATCTAGGTACTCCCTCTAAAGAACTTCCTATAAGACACACTTTATTCACACAAGGAAGTAAACCAGAAGACAATGATATGAAATCCAGGAAATGGGGGGGGGGAATCACAAGATAAAAACAAAGGGAAGATGATGAGCCAATTCTGAGGATCTAGCAAGGAATAGCCCTAGGGACTAACCTGCATGAACTGGTGGAAATGAGAAGGCTCTTGCAAAGACATCTCCAGGGAAAGAAATGCAGAAAGTCCTTGATCTGAGTGTATTCAAAGATGTGCAGAACTGAGAACATACTGAAAACAAGTTAGTTAGTGGTAAGTACATTTTGAAAATTAGACACCGAAGAAATAGCAAGCAACTGAGCATGCTAGTGCATCCCTGTAATCGTAGCACTCAAAATGCTGAGGCAGGCTGACTCTGAGTTCAAGGTCTGCTTGGGCCACATAGCAAGTTGAAGTCTTTCCTAAACTATACGGTGAGAATCTCTGTCTCAAAAAAAAAACAAAAATAAGAAAAAGGAAAGAAACATAAAAATAATATGCTTGTCAAGTCTAAGGAAACAAGCTCCATATAAATAGATGAAAGAAGATTATACTTATATAGTCTAGATGCAGTTGAATCCTAAGTATGAAATATTAAACTAATCAAAGTTGTTTTAACTTATAACCTCCTTAGCTCCTTTTCTCTCTTCCAGAAAGGACATGGATTGATCACTGATAATAACTTTCAATTGTAATCAGCCTGAGGCAGGCCTTTACTAAACATCTATAGGATAAATTTTACTTGTTCATATTTATGTACTATTTATCCACTTTCACACAATTTGCTACTCATAGAACTTCAACATATATTTTCTCTTGGTCTTGATATGTCTCTAAAAACTTACTATTCTTTGTGAAAGATATAATTTAATCGCAAAATCATAGCCATCTTTTTGAGCTATACTTTCCCTTGTGTCACATAGGTGTACGGGAAGTGTACATGTTATTTAAACTTCTATTTGCTTTCTCTTCTTAGCCTTTTGTTACAGAACTTCGTATCAAATAAAACTATAAAGGGTAGAAAGAAATTTTTTCCTCTATCACAGGTATAAATGAATGGATTCCCTTGATGCCAACCCAGGGACTACTAGATTCTATACTTTGTTTTGTGACGGATGGGATCAATCATCAGATATTCAGCTATCTAATTATTTATTTGGTAGAACTAACTATCATGTATGTTAATTATCAATGATGTTCTCTTACTACAACATGCAAAGAAATAAAAGTAATATATTCC
Organism: Tympanoctomys barrerae; assembly: GCA_002564285.1. Classification (NCBI taxonomy): domain Eukaryota; kingdom Metazoa; phylum Chordata; class Mammalia; order Rodentia; family Octodontidae; genus Tympanoctomys; species Tympanoctomys barrerae. The sequence goes on along the minus strand of NDGN011132835.1, from coordinate 5,981 downwards.
TGTTTTCCAGGAAATTATGATTACAGTGAAGACACAAAAGTCTGGAAAGGGGAAGCTAAAAAGACCAGAAAAGGGTCATGAAAGACCTCACAGAAGAAGTGGCATTAGATCAGAATCTCTAAGCTGGTAGGAGGTTAACAGATAACAAGGACAGGAACAAGCATTCTAAGGGGGAACAAGAGCGAGAAGGTGTGGTGGCCCCAAAATTGAGTGGGTTTTCAAGATAGACTCATCCAACATAATGGTTGAAAAATGGAGTAGATAGACCTGGAAAAAGTGCTTACAACAATTCGTTTGTATCCAGGAAAGACTCAAATGTTTCTTAATTGAAGGTGATTTGAGTGCTAGAATGAGCAGGAAAGTGATTTGAATGATTGAAGTGTTTAAGACCTAAAATCAGTCCTACAACGAGGAGAGAGCGGTGACCAGAAGGCAATTAAGTGACGTTCTAGGCATAAGAAGTAGGAGCTGGAGTAAGGTGGTGGCCAGGTGATGAGATCAGAAGGGAAGAGGTGAATTAATTCTAAAGAACTATAGGGGTGGAAAGTTGTGATCTTCCTCATACAATGAAGCACCTAACTCTTCCACCCCCACTCCTTGTCTGGGGCCATGGCTTGGGCTGTGGCTGTCATACAGTCTCTGTGGCTTCCCCTTGCTCCCCCTTCTCCACCCCCAGTAGACTGGGACAACTTGATTCCCTGTTTTCCCTGACTTATCTAGTGCATACTCTTTTGCATTCCACTCCAACTTGAGTGCAGTTTGACTATAAGGTCCCTCCCATGCTCCTGTCGCTTCAAATATTACTATTGCCTTTCTGAAGAAGGTACGGTGTATCTTGGTGTGGTTAAGACCAACCTCAAACTAGTCTTCCAAAATATTTCCTAGTTTCAGCCCCAGCCTTACCCCATATCACTGCCACTGAGGCTATCCTGGAGCCTTGCACCAATCACAAGGTTGTATTTGAACCAGTCACAAACCAGCAGCTGTTTGAAGCCCAGCTTTGATCACTCAATTCCTTCTACAGGACTGCTACAGATTCTGTGTTTCACTACAGATTCTGTTAAAATACCGATTCATTTAGTGGTCAAATAAACCTACCCTTGAACTATTTCTTGGGTAGTGTTAGCTCTAAAAGTCCTATAAATCTACACAGCATTCTTATTGTAGATAGAGTGAATAGAGCAGTGGGTTCAAAAAAAAAATAGCAATAGACATTGGGGCCTATTACTACTAAAAGAACTCTAAAGACCAGCCAACCAATATCAGTACCACAAGCTGGCACCAGGCATCAGGACCACTAGCAGAGCTATCCTTTATGTAAATTGTGATTCCCATCTGAATCAACCAAAGGAACTGTACATGGAGTCACATTTCCTCAGCCATACAGCTCACAACATGTTCTTCTAACAAAGGCCAGATTAACAAGTGAAACAAATAGCAAGTTTATTTAACCAGAGATGAACTGAAGACCCAAAGACATATGGGAAAGCTATCCTTTTGCACCCTTAAGTTTAAGGAAGGAATGAATAGCCATGTAGAAATGTGGCTGAACAAAACGTTATGTTCTAATGTTGTAGGAGAGTGGGGAACCCTGGAAGTGCTGGCTGCTCAGGTTCTTGTGGGCCTCTATGTGCATAGCCTTTCTCCCTTTCAGGTATAGTGCATGGCCCTCTGGAATGAGGGTCTTATGATCTATTATCAGATGAAGCAGACCTGAGTATTTTCAGGGCCTTCACAATAAGTTATATCTCCAGCCCATTTACTATTAGTTTATTTATTTATACACAAGGTCTTACTAAATCTCTAAGTTGCCTGAGCTGAAAGATTGGGAGGTTTGGAGTTATGGTCTAGATTCTTGAGCTGGTTTAGGTGGAGAGGTGATATTATGCAAGGTGAACATACACAGAAGCCAGGACTGTGGTCCTAGATTTTTGCAAAAAGAAAATAGTTTTTGTTTTGTTTTGTTTGTTTTTCACAGTCAACTGGCTAAGATACCAGAGCTGGTAAAAAACCAAAATATGCCTCCCCATCAGTTGATCAGACACTAATTTATAGGAAGAGAAGGGGTGAGGTTGCTAGTTGATCAGGGGAGAAACAGGAGCTCAAGGGGTGTGTGTGTGTGTGTGTGTGTGTGTGTGTGTGTGTGTGTGTGTGTGTTACAGGTATACATGATCATGGTACATGGTACAACACTTCTTTTCTTGGGGAGTTATGATGTTCCTCTTGAGAGATTTTGAGTTTGTGACTCCAAGATGTCCTCAACTGGACAAGCTGGTTTCTTGTGACCCTGTCATTTTTTGCTCAGTACTTACAGTAGAGGCATGAGCCACCGCACCTATTTACCAGTCTATTCTTAAACAGTTTTACTCAAACTTCCATTGGATTCTGGATTCTCATCCTGAAAGACAACTTGACTACTTTATTACTTAAGGAATTTATGTCTGGATGTATTTAGTCCACAGCTAATTTCAGAGAGGTTCTAATTTTATGACCCACTTAGGGAAGAGAAACGACATTTTTTGTTGCCTTTCTCGGGGATAAAGAAAGCCAGAGAAAGAAGAGTAGACAAAAGTGGGAAGGAGACTTTCCTTCAGTTCTTTGCAAGCTCATTCATTTTCAAGTGCTGGCATGCCAAAGAGCTGTGCTTTCAGTATCGTTTTCTGAACACCAACAAAGTAAATTGATAGAATTGAATTAAATAAAATGAAAACATAAAGAAAAACATCCATTAAAATTGAATGTCAAGGATAAGAAATGAGGCTTTCAGTTGCAGATGTTTTATCTCTCCCATCTGCCTTTTGTCTCATATACACTGATAAAGAAGGAAGAGATTTAAAAAACAAAACAGAAAACACCACATTTTTTAATTTGAGGGTGCTGGCAAGAAGTACTGAGTTTTGTGTGCAGTTCACAGAGATGCAGCTACTATTAATGCATCTGAGAGACAAAAGGCATCCTACAGGGCCTCTCTGAAAATTCTTTTGCCTGCTGATTTCCAGGAAAAGGAATTTATATGCAGATACTTTCCCTTGAGCAGTCTTTTGGTGATGAAAATCCACTGTCAGTATTCTCATTCAAAGCAGACTTTCCCCAAGGCCACACACATCCAGCCTGGCAGCAGAGACCTGGTACCCACCCCTTTCCCCCTACCCTCAGGATGCCTTCTCTTAACAAATTAAACTGGGATAAGGAAAAGAGCAGTACTGGGGCACAAAAGTTTCACAATGTAAATACCGGATACCAGTTAAAGCTAGCTCAGTCGTTTTGCATATGTGCATCTGCCTCAAATTAGAAATACTTGTGAATGGAATACCACAAATGTCTTTGAAGTTCTTTACTGTAGTAAGTTATGCAAAAGGGGGCCTTTTCCTTGTTTGCATCGAGCATGCTATGGTCTTACAGAGACTAAGGGAAGCAGAGCAACTACTTGCTCTGGTTTATATTATGAGATGGTTCCGCAGATAAAAGGATTCTCTGCATCGAGTCATTCTGCCTGTGTTATTACCACCAAGGCAGATTTTGCAAAAAGTAAATCAAGTTAATCTGCCAGAGCCCTGGGTTATATATGGAGGGATCATTACATGAGATAATCCCATGCTTCTGGGAAGGTTCAAGTTTGCAAAGGACTGTTTGAACTCTCAGCCTATTTCCAGTCTATGTTGTCATAAGGTCTTTGTCACACCTTCTCTTCTTATAAGAGTTTAATGTCTTTATGATTGCTTAATGGGCAATTTTCTTACATTTAGTATACTAGGAACCTATAATTTGGAGGACCTCAAAGCAAAAAGGAGATCAACAGAGTTTAAGAGAGAGAGACCAACACCCAGGTCAGATAAAACAGTCAAATATGAACTTAGGAGCACTCAAAATTTAATTGTGTTAAACATCTTTGTGCAGTCCCCACCCCCCCAAAAAAAACACTATACAGGTGACATTGTGTTAAATGTGCCTAAATGTGAAGAAATCAAATAACCAGGGTAGAGAGTAAATGGAGAAAAAGCATGAGATAAATATAGGTCTCCACCAAAGGTGTTGTGTATATACTCCTGTCTGTACTTGGGTTCCTCGGGTCATTTTCCTGTTACACTATGACTTGGAAAGCACATGTTTTAGGAAGCATTTCTAGTTAATAGTATGATTTTGCAACCCTGTGTCACCTTTTAAGACTTTTTATAATAGTTCTTATGCTTTACTCTTTAAATATGTATATGACTTGTTGAACTCCCTTAATGATCAATTTTATGTGAACAAAAAGAAAAATTTGTAATTTAGTAGGGCACAACAGCAGATTTCCTCAAGCTCCTTGGTAGATTTTACTGGCTTGAAAAGCTACCTAAAATACAGCATGTGCTCCCTTAAGAATTTTATGAAAGTTGACAAAGGACATGTCCTTAGCACCCATTTTCCATCTTCAACTTGTGTCTACCAAGTCATCTACAAAAGTGGATGAAAATTAGTGAGCATCCTTGCAGTATTGGTATGAAGCTGCAAGTAGAATTTCGAAAAGAACATAATAAGATCTACTTTGATCATAAACATTTAGATCACTATTTCTATCTAGTCCGTGGTATATTTTAATGACAGTTGTTCTCACCCAACAGGTATGAGTAGGCACAGACCTTCAGAGAGGCAGTTTAGTGCATGTGGTAGCATAGTAAAGGGGAAAGGAGTGTGAGGTGGCAAAAGGAAGAAGGAAATGAGTAAATTGCAAAAGCCAAGCAGAAGTCACCTTGACAATTTTCCTATAACCCCCACTAAGAAGCTAAGAGTAAGACCTGATTTATGGTGTACTAGTGTCCTCAAAGGATTTCTAAACCTATCCAGTCATTTCTTGGATTGATCCCTGTACTGCCTTCATTGCAATGTATTCTCTTCAGGAAGTCACAGTGTCACTAGATGATGTCTGAGGTAGTATTCCCAAGAGGTGAAGGGGACCTCCACTTCATCTACTGAGGAGGGTGCATTAGTATGAGGCATAGTTTTATTAGACAAAATGAGAAGAAAAGGGAAATAAGAAAAGGACTCCAGCCTGAAAAACTGGAGGTAGCACACTCTGTGCAGGGGTTCGGGCTGGTTTGCTTACCCAAGCACAAGGCCAGCTTCTAAGCACTAGCTGAGATGCTCCAGGGTGCAAGCCATCATTATCTCAGTCCTGGTTTTGTAGCACCAGAGGAATCCTTTTGACTTAATAGCTAATTTGATTTCAGTGGGATGATTGTTGTTGTTTGGGAAGGGGTTCTGCCTTGATTCCCATAATGGGGTAATTACTCCTTGGAGGTAGATGAGCTCATTGTGGGTAGTCCTCAGGCTCTGCTTTTTCTAGAATCTGCAGTGATTGTAGGTTTGGGACTTCTAAGTGTCACTCCAGGTGACATTGTGAAAGTTGACAACCAGATGTCCTATCAAACCTCCCAAGTTATCTCAACTACTTGTATCTTTGTGTCTTCAGCCTTGAGGTGGGATGAAATAGACTAGGTAAGTCTGGGGCTATCAGCCTTGCCATAAAGACACTCCATAAGTGGGCAACATGGCCAGGTGAAGAGCTGAGCAGGGAGGGGATGATGCAGGCTTTGATGGTAATAAGAGATGAAGTATTGCATTTCCTTGTCTCCTTTCCACCTATGTTTATTTCTTCTCTTCTACCTCAAAAGCATCTCCTAGTTGCAATTTTATAAAGTTAAAGTTATGATCCTCAATTGTTTAGTAACCACTTTTCAAAAATGTGTTTGCTTTATTAAGGAAACCAGTAGGATGACAAAATATGTCCAAAGGCAGGGGAAACCACAGTATGCCATCAACAAAGGAAATGCAGGCACAGCATTGCTAACTAATGATACGGGAAAAATGTAACTCCCAACTGCTTGGTCTCACAACATGGAGAATGAAATCATGAACAAAAGGTGGCAATTGGAATTCTCACAGAAATAGAGGAAGAAAAGTATCTCATGGAAGTCTAAAAGAATGAGTGGCCACCTGCATAC